>BLKR01005518.1:0-78513 GCA_011170035.1 Teleogryllus occipitalis
CGCCCTGCTTGACCCCTCCCCCAACCCAACCCTTCCCTATCGCTCCTCCCCTCCTCATCGTGCCTTCGGCCTCTATCCACCCAATTCTTTCTCCACCCTCATCCATTCTACCATCCCTTTCCCACCCTCGCCCCCTTCCTCTTCATCCCTTGCCCCAGGCCCCACACCCATCATTGCCTTCACCACTCCCCACCAGCACATCTTCCCTATCTCTAGTCTCATCTTTGTCATCGCTTCTACCCCTTCCCCAACATTGCCCCCACACTCGTACCCCCCCCAACCCTACCCTTCCCCAACGACCCTCCCCTTCTCAATGCCCCTTCGCTCTGTATTCACCCAATGCTTCCCCCATCGCCCATCCCATCAGTGCCCTCTACCTCCTTCACCTCAAACTCAACCATGCCCTGTCTCTCCCTTCTATGCTCGACCGTCATCTTTGTTTTGACCACCCCTTCCAATCTTTGCATCTTCCCTACTTCATGTCTTATCTTCGTCATTGCCTCTATCACTCCCCCCTGTTGTCACCACACTCGCCACCATCTCCACACCGAGAGCGGTGACTGACTACACAGCTAGCTCGAATTCAGTCGCTGTCCGGAGGAGAATTATAGGGGGGAAAATCACCGCCACCAACCAAAGAAAACACAGACTATACACTTACGCAATAATGATCTTAGTGGTTGACGCGGCCGGAATTATCAGTGAAGCCACTGCCTTCTACCCAGCCTTTGTCTCGGCTTCCACCACACCCAGTCGTGACCTCGCATCTACCTCTGCTTTACTTTTATCTCCGCATCCATCCTTTCCCCATCTTCACTCCTGGCTATTCCTCGCCCGTGACGTCACATCTGCTGCAACCCCTACCCCACTTCCGACCGCGGCTCGTCCTCTGCTACATCTTCGTCCTGCTACACCTATTCAAGTACAGCCTCATCTTTGAATTTAGTTTTTCTTTCCCCTTCTTTCCCGCCTCCAACCCCGATTTTGCCCCCGGTCGTCACTGTCTTTGCCGTATTCTCCCAGACTTCGTCCTCTCCACTCTTTCACCTTCGTTCGCCTCACCTTCGCCCCCACCTCAGCCTTCGCCCCCGCCTCCGCCTTCGCCCCCGCCTCCGCCTTCGCCCTCTCTCCGCCTTCGCCCTCTCTCCGCCTTCGCCCTCTCTCCGCCTTCGCCCTCTCTCCGCCTTCGCCCTCTCTCCGCCTTCGCCCTCTCTCCGCCTTCGCCCTCTCTCCGCCTTCGCCCTCTCTCCACCTTTGCCCTCTCTCCACCTTCACCCCCACCTCCGTCTTCGCTCGTGCTCTCGTCTCTGTCTTCCACCCCGTATTCGCTCTCGTCAGCTGTTCCGACCCGACTTTCGTACTCGCATCCGAATTCGCTGTAACTTCGCATTTGCCACTAAGCAGAAGTCCTCTTCTGCACACATTCCTACATCGCAATCTCCCACATCTAGTCACTAACTGCCTCGTTCACAAGCACGGTTTCGCTGACAAACACGCTCACGTTGACACTACGTTCACACCCTCACCCTGATAGGGAGTCGCGCTCACATCAGCACTCACGTTCACGCTCTCGCCCTCGCATACCACCACACCCCCGCCCACATGAATTTCTCGCCATCGCCCACATCTACGCTCACTTTCACCCAAGTCTAAGCTCTCGTCCTCGCACACAAACACACTCGTGTCTACATCTATGGCCTCGCCCACAACCACACTCACGTCCGTACTCATCACCACGTCCGTATTCATCACCGCGCCCGTACTCATCGCCACGCCCGTACTCACAACCATGCCCGTACTCACAACCACGCCCGTACTCGTAACCACGCCCGTACTCGTAACCAAGCCCGTACTCGTAACCAAGCCCGTACTCGTAACCAAGCCCGTACTCGTAACCGACCCCGTACTCGTAACCAACCCCGTACTCGTAACCAACCCCGTACTCGTAACCAACCCCGTACTCGTAACCAACCCCGTACTCGTAACCAACCCCGTACTCGTAACCAACCCCGTACTCGTAACCAACCCCGTACTCGTAACCAACCCCGTACTCGTAACCAACCCCGTACTCATAACCAATCCCGTACTCATAACCAACCCCGTATTCATAACCAACCCCGTACTCATCACCACGCCCGTACTCATCACCACGCCCGTACTCATCACCACGCCCGTACTCATCACCACGCCCGTACTCATCACCACACTCGTACTCATCACCACGCCCGTACTCATTACCACGCCCGTGCTCATAACCATGCCCGTACTCATGACACATACGTACTTTCTACCACGCTTTCGCTCACACCCATATTCACGTTCGGAACCACATCCACGATCACAACCATGTGCACGTTCACACCTAGCGTCCGCGCGCGCGCACATCCACCTCGCAGCGCTCGTCGAGTAATTTCCTGCGCTCGAATTATGCAGCAGACCCCAGCCCCCATCGCCATCAGGAGCGCAGCGCAGCGCAGCGCAGAGAGTGTCCCCCACCACGCCCCCACACGTTTCCTATGTCTTCGGCGAGTATTAAGCCCGACATGGCAGCCACACGGCACGCGATTATATCGATGAATTACATGAATTATAACGGGAGTAAGTGAATTACGATACTGCATCCGGCCCGAGGCGGACTGCTGATGCGAACAACTGTTGGATTCCCGTTTAAAACGCGGCGCGTCGTCCGCTCGCCGTGGTGCACGTTGGGAGAGAAATGGGGGCGAAATCTGGTTTTGACAGCTAAAATGGACTGCACTAAAATTCTGTTACTCTTTCACGATATTTCAATTCATTTCTATTTAACGATTCATAATGTGCATCGTTGACAATACGAAACAATGGTATATCAGAGTAAAGGCACTCAGTATAAGTGGTTATTGTAAATGGACATGTATTAAATTCATGAAAAACCGCTTGCAACTCTATTCCCTAATGCAGTATTCAGAGATAATAAAAGATTCACGAAGTGAACCCTACACCTGCCGATTTACTTGTTTCCTTTGTATTCAGTACTATCGGTATATTGGTTTTCTTTTTTTAATAGAAAAGCTGGTGAACATTGCAACTCAAATATGACACGTTGAATTTTACATTATATTTACATTTTCTATTATTATTTCTATCAACAATTTTACATTTTCTGTAATTCATAATTCATTGAAACATAGTTTAAAAATAATGCAATTACTTAAAGAAATGCACATTATTATTTATTTAGAGACGTTAAAGTTAAGAATTACATTAACCAACGAAAAAGAACATATTTATTATTTCTGCAGCTAAGTTTACGCAACTTGGAGGGATTATAATTTTAAACATTACAGTTACATTACAAACGGTATTAATACAATATAAATTAAATTTTTTAAATAATAATAACGACAATAACACTATTTCTGTTTTGAAATACAGTAATTTCCTGGATAATGTTTCCCATTGGAAATACAATAGCAAAAATTACCAAAATTTTATGACAGTTTGTGTTTCAATTGTAATAGTAATGCACACTTGGCACTAAAATTGGAAAGTGAAATTCTGTACCAGAAAACTATTAAAGTGCCAAATATTGGCAATATAGTTACCGTATTTTACAAAATAAATTCTCTTAAATATTGACATTTTTAAACATACAACTAGATGTATACACATTTGTGATATTGAAAACAAATATATTATCCGATAAAAGCAAGATAATGGAATCTGTAATTACTACTATTAAAAATATCCTGTAAATGACATGTAGGTATTTAGTTTAAATAAAAATTTTAGAACTAAACTAATTAAAACATAAAAATAATGTATCTTAATAACAAATGAGCAATAATTTTTATGTTACATTTTCCAAAACAGTCATTTGCAGCATGGGAGTTTTCAGAGACAATTTTCAAAGAGAATTCGTACACTAACGAATTTTGGGTACTGATTCAAGACAGTTTCACGGTGTAATGGGGCTTTTCCACAAGGAGCAATCCTCAGGGAATAAAAAAGGGGCAACGAGGTGTTGCAAGCGCCATAAGCCGTTTCCAAACTTCATGAACCGCCCCGGAAAATCGATAAACCGAGGAAATCCACTCGTCGGAATAGCCCATCCGCTCGCTTCGCAACGAGTCCCCAAGAGACCTCGAATTTGCGCTGTGCGTTGGAATCGCGTGCAGACGTCCCGAATAAAGAACGCTCAGTCCGTTAGCATAGAGGGATAACGGCCTCGCGGAGAACAACTCGCATTCGGCAGACGCCCGCTCGCCCACCCGCCTCGCTCCGCTCCGCTTCCGAGTTGAGGCGAGCGACGAGTGCATTCGGACGGGGCGGGGCGGGGCGGGGCGGGGCGGGGATGGGCGGGGATGGGCGGGGCGGGGAGGGGGCGGGGAGGGGTGGGGAGGAGCGGGGCGGGGGGCGGGGCGGGGCAGGGCAGGGCAGGGGCGCAGGGGCGGGGCGGGGCGGGCGGACGGAGCGGGGCGGGGCAGGGGCGGGCGGGGGGCAGGGGTGGGGCGGGGCGGGCAGGGGTGGGGCGGGGCGGGGCAGGGGCGGGGCGGGCGGCAGCCGCTCGCCTGCCCTGCTCGCCCGCTTCCGAGAGTTGAGGCGAAAGCGCCGGTGCATTGGAACGGGGCGGGGCGGGGAAGGGCGGAGCGGGCCGGAGGCCGTAGCGGGTAAGGACGTAGCAGGGGCGAGGCGTGGGTGGAAAAGGGGCGTTGGGCGGACGGGGCGAGCGTGGTGGGTGTGGGCGACCGAGAGGACGGGCAGGGCAGAGCAGAGCACGTGCGGAGCAAGATGGGAGAGTATGGGATGGCTCAGGCGGGGAAGGGCACGGGCGGGGCAAGAGGGACGAGTAGGACTTGGCTGTAGCGGGGTAGGACACAGGTGAGGGAGCACTCACGGTTTGGAGGAGGATGACTGATTGATTATATCGATTGATTGTGATTCCGGGCACGTCAACTACTGAAGTCATTAGTTCAGTAAGTGTAGTGCATGTTTTTCATCGGGTGGGGGTGATCTTTTCCCACTGGATGGCGAGATCCGGCGTCGACCTACCGTCGGCTAGTCGGGTTTCCACAAACCAGGACTCTCCCACCAGCGGGGCACCGCACCAGCCGGGACAAGCTCTAAGCTCCCGACCAGTCTCCCGGAATATGTGGTAGTGTAGTGAATGTGTAAGGGGAGAGGATAGAACAAGGAAGAGGAAGGAAAAATCGCGCGAGGTCCGTGGCCCGTTTGCTAGGGTACTGCTCCGGCATTCGACTGGTGTTGATCAGAGAAGCCACGGAAAACTACCGATCAGAGCAGCCGTCCGCTACAATTTTCCTCCAGACAGCGTCTGAATTCAACCTAGCTGAATAGCGAGTGTCGAAAATCGTGTCGCCGTCGGGACTGGAACCTAGGACCTCCCGGTCAGAGGCGCCGAGTATGGCGCAGAGTGAGTGGGAACGGGGAGTGAGGTCGGGATAGGCGGGACGGCGGTGGGCGTAGGGGGGGGCGGAATCCGAGTGAGGGTTGAAGGGCGGAAAGGAGGTACAAGAGGGGACCGGAGTCAGGTGTGGTCGTGGTGGAGCGGGGAAGGGAGAGGGGGAGGGGAGGAGGGGGAAAGGAGGTACAAGAGGGGACCGGAGTCAGGTGTGGGCGTGGTGGAGCAGAGAAGGGAGAAGGGGAGGGGTGGAAAAGGGCACGTCAGCGCCCGCGTTCGCCCGTTGGATTAAAACAGCGCGAGGGCGGAGGGGTGGGGCGCGGAGGAAGGGGCGGGGCCGGGAGCGGCAGCGGACGCGAGATGCATGCAAATCGGAGAGACGTCTCTTCTCAGTCGGCAGTGCTGCTGCCGCCGCCACCCTCGCCACTTTGGCAGCCACCATGTCCTCCTCTACTGCACCCATCACCAACTTCGTCAGTGTGCTCGCTACTCTAACCTCATAAGCCAATGACTACCGACGCGTTCGGCATACCTGTCAAATCTCCGACTCATAACTTTCTCCTTTAAAATGTTAGCATTGCTATTTTCTGCTTAAGTAAAGCAATCCTTACCACCTTACCGTATCCGTCGCCGTAAAACAATTGTTACTGTAAAGTATAATAATTGGAAACTTAATTATGAAGTGTTTTTTAATAGGTCATGATTTCCAAAAAAATCATTGGGATCATAAAATGTTCTGCGAAACTTCGTTTCGCACCCAGACGCTGTAAGATAGCTCTGATGATGATAGAAAGTGGAACGATCTTAAGGTTAAATATATATTTGATAACGGACAACATTTTTTTTATTTATTTAATTATTTCAAGATTCGAAAGTGCTAAGTTCAGGTGATTCGCAGAAACACATATTTGTAGCTTGTCTCACACAAATCACCATCTTGCTCCCTTACCAATATTTCTTTATCTTTCGTGAGTTCTGCTCCAACTTTCCCGTTACCGCTGTCACTGCCACTTGTTATTTAATACCTCCAACATTTACCTGCTAGCAACCGACCATAGAGTAGTGACTTTAAGAAGGGACGAATTTGACAGGTCGGGAAACGAATAATCGTCATGTAAGAGATAGGAATGAATCAATCTCTAAATGAACTAACTGATGACGAACGCCCGGACAAAAGGAGTGCGTGAACATAACCTGCAATTATGTTGCCGACAGAAACTGTCAAAGCGGTCCCTTCTTATGGTAATCTCCCTATACCTCCCCGCGTCTTCACCCTCGCTCCTCGCTCCGAATTTCCTCTCGCGATGTGGCGAACGGAAGTTCGGAGGAGGCATCGCGACGCGCACGCGTTACTTCCTGCAGCTCCGCGCACTCGCGCGTGCGTGCGTTCGTGCGCGCAAGCGTGAGTGCGTACGTGTCTTTTACTATGGCGAAGTCTCGTGACCGAAGCCATTTCGGCGAGCAGAGGCAAAGGCGATCTTCTCACTTCAGATTCAAAGGAAAACTAAGAATTTTTAATGACATTGTCTTCAATTTGAGTTCAAAGGTATTTAAAAGTGGTAGAAGGGAAAAGTAATAACCAATTTTTCTAAATACAATATTTTTCTTTGATTAGGGGGTGGGGGGAAGTGAAAAGTTTGAATATTTATATTGAGTATTTAAGAGGCGTGAAGAACCATACATTTCTATACATGTGATGTAAATTTAAATAAATGTTTCGATAGTTTGAATTGTAGTGTTCAATATCACATTTCAAAAGTAAATAACCATCACGCATATTTTAATATTTTCATTAGGGTTTCAAGTGAAATTATTTCAAGTGTAGCTGTGAAGTAGGATATGATTCTTCAACAAGCAATTTTTTTTAAAAATTGTGTCGTTTAGAAGTTAATATTTAAATTTTCAATAAACCTAACATTATCATTTGGTTCGAGATTAGAGATATTTAAACTAAGAAAAAAAATGTTTAACACCAAACGTTTTTATGTTTTCTTTCATTTTAATCACACTAAAACTTAGTTTTCTTGCTTTCAAATCAAAGATAAGTCAGAAAATTCACAATTAATATGTTTTAAATACAAATTTTAGGTATTTAAAAATGCTCAATGTTGCAAAACTAACCTATGTAATAATTTGTTTTTTTATTATTGCGCTTGGGGATTTTAATTTTGGCAATTACAAAACCACTTTGGCACTGAGAAGCGCTACAGTGAGGAAGCCGCAACACATCGATTCCGGTGAGTTGAACCTCAGTCATTTTTTCGGGGTTTCTCGGATCTCATATATATATATATATATATATATATATATATATATATATATATATATATATATATCTGATCGCTAAATAATATTGTAAATACATTATCAAATATTAAAACACGTCATAATTGCTGTTATAAAGTCATTTTTCATTTTACATTAAAGTTCTTATACATCAGTGATTACATCTGGGTCGTATAACAAGGCTAATTCATTAAACAAAGTTCAGAGAAGCAAGTTGAGCGTCGACTCATAAAATGATTACTTAATTTTGTGAAGTTGTTATGAAATTAGGCATTAATGTTTAGAGAATTGATATTTGGCTTGAAAATATATACCCTGGTTGAAATATCTAAAATATTTAAAATGCATTGATAAACAGTGCATTTTGAAAGAAAACGTTTCTCTCGGTAATTTTGAAAACTTTTCCTCGTTGCCTGAGAAGGCCTCAATAAGAAACGCCCTGAAAGCAAACATGTTGGAAAGATTAGGATGCAGGTTATTCTCTGCAGGATGGTCTGCGCCAATAAGGTCGCCCATTTCAAAAGATACCACGCCAGGTAAGTCTCTCTGGTCTGGATCTATTCAGGGCCTCCTATTAAAAATGCCAATGATGATGTTAGCAAACAGGTAGCTGGAAAACAAATGAAGAGGACAATACTTCTGTATCTATTTTGGTTGTGGTGAGAGGGTATTTACGTATTATTTTGTTACGTGCTGCTACCAACATAATTTTTGTTGCAAGCAGCAAGGTACCACTACGGAGAGACTGTCCTGGCTCGCTGTACATTTCATGTAATTTCTCAGGGGAAGTGTATTTAGGTGGGGTATTATGCTTCTCATGCTCGAAAATAGTTTTTTTGTTTCTGTGGAATAACATATTTTGACCTTTACTTATATATGTGTGTGTGTATGTGTGTGTATGTGTGTGTATATATATATATGTGTGTGTGTGTGTGTGTGTGTGTGTGTGTGTGTGTGTGTGTGTGTGTGTGTGTGTGTGTGTGTGTGTGTGTGTGTGTGTGTGTGTGTGTGTGTTCTACACTCCTATAAAACACGCATTTAACAATTATTTGAACTCTCGTTCTCGTGTACAACTAGTAATTTAAACTTCGAAAATTTGTTCGCAATTTCAAGAATAAAAAACGTACAATGAGATTACATCCTCTTGAATCGACGAAAATAGTACCATTTTCCTTATATCACTTTAACCCTACCAATATTTCTAAATTACTTCGTTCTCAGTTGCAAGAAGCGTTTCTAGCTCCAGCAGCTGACGCCGCGAAAGTCGAAGTGCACATTCCAATGAGGACACAAAAAATACCTCGCCTCCCGGATGGGCGTGAACCTCCCGCGGCGCAACGCAGGGAGGTGGAAGGGAGGTGGAAGGGCGGTGGAAGGGGGTGGAAGGGCGGACGGAGTGCTGCAGTGAGTGCCTGGGCACGGCGTGTGGGAAAACGCACAGGCGCAGTCGAAATGCCAGGGAGGGGGCAGGAAACGCGCGGAAGGGCGGGGTGGAGCGGAGGGGAAGCGGCGGCGGGGCGGGGACACGCAACCCCAGGCTGACGACCGCGGAAGCAGAAGCAAATCATGGCGAAAGGAAAGTTTGATATGAACCACGTCTGAGGCCTGGTGTACCAGGGTACAACACGGTCGGTCCATGATTGACTAATTTGTGTTTTTGGGCGAGTCAAATGCTATGATTTTAGTCCCGTAAGGTTAGTGCATGTTTTTTATCGCGAGAGGGGGCGGTGTCTTTCCCATTGGATCCGAAGGTCCAGCGTCAATCTACACGTGGGCTTGTGGGGTTTCCTCCATCCAGGAATCTCCCACCAACGGTACACCGCCCCAGTTGGAACAAGTTGAAAGCTCCTGATTAGTGTCCCAATGTGGTTGGTAGTGTAGTGCTTGAATGTGTCTGGGTGTAAGTAAGAGGAGAACATAGGACAAGGAAAACGGAAGAAACATAGCGCGCGGACAGTGGCTCATTTTTTAGGGTACTGTTTCGGTGTTCATCTGGAGTTGATTGGAGAAACCACGGAAAACTACCGATCAGAGCTGCCGGCCGGTAGAATTCTCCTCCAGCTGAAAAGCTAGTGTAGAAAGTCCTGCGATTGACGGGCTTCGTACCCTAAGATCGGGTCAGGGCACTGAAATGACATTGGATGATGTCGAGAGCCCCTTCAGCCGATACGAGGCATGATCTACCGGTTGAAATATAACGGATTTGTGGTAGGTAGAGTTAGTTCGATCTAGGTTCTCCGTTTCCCACGACTCTCACATCACTTTCGCTCTGCCATCTCCCAAATTATAATATCGCATCACACTTGAAGATCCACCGGGGCACAGTGCAAGTAGTGGCGGGAAATATGTAAGAGGCTGGCGACTGTGGAAGCAAAAGCGAGTCCTGTGATAACGAAAGTTTAATATGTTAAACGCGTGAGGCATGGTGTCCCGACGTACATATCCCGATTCAGCCATTAGGATTTATGGTAGGCAAAGTAAGTTCGCGCCAGATTCCCTCGTTTTCCAGGGTTTCAAACCACTTTCGCTCCGTCATAATTCAAATTATGAGGGCAGATTTTTTTCAACTTCCGATTGTATACACAAAAGGCAAGAGTAAAGGAAAAAAATGAATTTATTGTTAAAAGTTACCTACAAACTTGGTTACTTTTCTAACAAACGCCGTGAAAATTTTAGCATTTGTTTCCTCTGTGAGCAAGCTTCCTCGAAAAATTCCACCACGGATGTGAGATTGACTTGAAATTTGCTTTGAAGCTTCTCATTGGTCTGGAAGCATCAGCTGGAGATAAACATCACGAGGAAAAGACTAAATCGGTTTCTATGCTGAATGATCAAGTACGAACCATCTGCCCAAGGTATTGTTTGGTTATATCAGCACAGTGAGGGTCGGCGTTGTCATGAATAAGATCTCCAGAAGCCAGATTTCTTTTGTTTGTAAGGGTATGTCGAATATTCGGCTCATTCGTTTGTGAATTCATTCCAACTGAAGTTTGGCCGAAATGCTCATAATGAGGACCTTTTGCTCGTGCTGAGGATACTGATGTTCCCATTACAGATGGTTTTGATACGACTTTTCTCATTTCGTATTTTTCATGCATCATTAACGCACTGAAACATAAAAACATATTTCTTTAAAAAGGATAAATCCTACAAGGAGTAATCATTATCCGTGTGTCCGATCCGTCCGTCATGATTACACCCTTTCCGATTCAACATGTGGGCCAAGTGAGGTGACATTGACGTGTCTCGCCCTGCTGGTGGGACAATGGTCTTTATTTCCTATTCTTATAATCCAAATGAAAATAATAAAATTATTGAATATAGATATTATTTAAAAACCGTTTATATCTTCGGTGTTGCCACACTAAGGTAGTAATTAGTTTTATTGTAAATTACTCGAACAATTTGGAGTAAAGGAAAAAGTATACAACTATTTATTACTATAACAATTATTATATTATTATTATTATTATTATTATTATTAAATTCGCGATTTTTCAGAGGGTATTTGTCGGTTAAATATACATGATAAATCTTTACGTAAATATTGAAATTTCAAAATAGTAATATTATTATATTGCAGTCCCAAATAACGTCCTTCCTGCTGCTCAACTCCATTTCAATTCGATTTCAATGATTTGGGGCGAATCTATGAAATAGGGTATAGGTATTGTGAAAATTTGTAAGTCCATTATCCGTAGAGAAACTACTAGAATTGCGACAAAATAACTGTTTGATGTAAAGATTAATGAAAAAATTGCGTACATTCATTATTAATTTGATCCGTTACTATAAAATAGTAATTATCTTTTAAATATCTATATTCGAACGTTTCCACCCTAAAAAGTGCCATTCAAAGCAGTTTTCGAGTCTTAGCACGTACTGCGTATTTTTCTGGGGGCCATACAGTGGCATGCGTGTTAATAACGATGCAGGATTTATTTCATATGTTCGAGAAAAAAATGACAAGGATTTATAAGTGCTGATAATATTTTTCATGGCAATATACAAAATGTAAGACTTTCATTTTATTGTTTGCAAACGTTTCTGCAAAATTAATACTTTCATTTTCTTCACAAAAAATCTATGGTTTTTGTTTCAAAAAGTATCATTTTTTACTTAGTCCGAAATTAACTTTTGGAAAGAGTATTAAGAACTGTGCGAACATCCGTCAAGTTGCAATGATTTTATTTCCAAATGGTGACATATTCTTTTTGATTTTGTTATTTCATTATTCATTGGTGTATTCGTACATTATCTCTTATGCGTGAAATTTAAATTCAAATAAATGAAGAAAATTTTCAAGGTTCTACAGCAGATGTCTTGAATATGAAAACAAGATAGATATAATCTTGTCTTACTCACTAAAAATAATTCGACGTATTTGTCACATTTTATCATCATTAAAATAGACGCATATTTTTCATTTTGTATAACGTTCTCTGATCGTACTCGGATTTAGCCATAACGCGAAAATAAATTTGAAAGGGAATTATCAAATATTAATAGGGGTTCACAAGTACTAAAGCGTAGGCCACATAACCTCAAAGTAACAACGTGATCATACGATTCCAGAAATGGTGCGTCTTATGTTCAGAAAATAAACATTAACACAGCATTAACACAAATTACCATTACTTTATCATGGTGAAGGGTGGATGTAACGATGACTGAGGTGTCATCAGAAAAACGACGGCGGAGCAATGTGTGTGTGCGAGAGGCGAGGCAAAGAACGCCAGGCGACCGGAGTCTGATCAATATTTCACACCACAAGCTCGGGGGTGAGAGGAGAGGAGTCGTTCGCGAGGCGCATGGGCAAGGCGGGGCAGGGCGGTGGGGCCGGGCGGGGCGGGGTTGGGCGGAGCGGGGCGTGGCGTGGCGGGGCGGGGCGTGGCGGGGAGGGGAGGGGGCGGGGACGGGGCGGGGCGGGGTGAGGCAGGGGGCGGAGCGGGGCGGGGCGGAGCCAGAAGCTGGGGCGGGCAGGCGGGGCGTGGCGCGCGTGGCGTGGCGGGAAGGGGGAGGGGGAGGGGCGGGGAGGGGCGGGGGCGGGGAGGGCAGGGAGGGGCGGGGCGGGGAGGGGCGGGGCGGGGCGAGGTAGGGGGGAGCGGAGCGGGGCGGGGTGAAGCGGGGCGGGGTGAAGTGGGGCGGGGTGAAGCGGGGCGGGGCGGGGCGGAGCGGGGCGGAGCGGGGCGGGGCAATTCGGAGGCGGAGCGTCTGGTACAACGAAAGAGACTTCACCCGCGCTTTGCGTAACAGACAAAACACTCCCTGCCCTGTGTGCCTTGAGATTCTACGTGGCCAACGCACAGTGTCAAATTTACTGAGCGGTATGCAAAACTACGTATTGTGACCCGTCGTAATGTAGTACGCAGCCTGAAACTATGTAAAATTGATTATCATTTATGAAATGACACATTTCTATACACGTGCACGTATATTTGTGACTTCATACATTAGATTTTGCAGAATTACTCTCAGCATTTACTAAAAGGTAGTCACAAGTTTGGAAAATAACAGGATACATGTCAGAAAATAAGCATATTTTTCTGCAGAAATTAATGCATAGAATTTTAAGTCCTTTTATACACTACTATTAACAAAAAGTGCAGGATACACAATAAATAATATTTGTTGTTTAAGAATTATTGAATTATACTAGATTTTAACCCTAACGAATTTGATACTTGAAAATTTGTATCCAAATCAATTTTGTATCCAAATTTTATATTTAAATGATTTGCATATCACTAATGTTAGCAAACATGCAGTATCATCAGTCGAATAACATTGCAAGAACTATTAAACAAAGAATGAGGCTAGCGAAAAAAATTCGTAACCAGGCGAATACATTTTATTACAAATATATTGTTCCTTCCAAAATGCGACAACTTTTCACTGTTTCCCCTTGCCGCCGCCACCGCCATCTGGCTGCTCGCGTCACAGCTGCCATCATCGTTGCCGCCGCTGTTACTCAAACCTTGTTTCCCCGGCCTGCGCATATCAGGGCGATCTTGTGTTTACGTCGTGCAGCAGGGAGAGCAGGAGTCGGTGCGGACCGAGGAGGGAAGGGGGTGGGGTGGGGAGAGGAGGGGAGGGGAGGGGAGGGGAGGGAAGCTGAGCGCAGCCCAGCGTAGCAAGCGTGAAGGGACAGGACGAGCGGCAACACGTGACGTCTGGGCGGCGACGTTCTGCAGTTCTGTGCTTGATAAAAATGTAACCACATTTCTCTCCGAGAACGCCCTTCTGTCAGTCCCTCCGGCGCTGAGTACAGTTATCATCTTCTACGCCTACCGACTCGTCTTTCCTAGTCTACTCCCTTTTGACCTCGTTCGTTAATTCTCGCCCGCCCACTCTCGCCCGCCCACTCTCGCCCGCCCACTCTCGCCCGCCCACTCTCGCCCGCCCACTCTCGCCCGCCCACTCTCGCCCGCCCACTCTCGCCCACCTACTCTCACCCACTCCCTGTCGCTCTTACCCGTTTCATCTCGATGTCCGCGTACATCAGCACCTACTTGTGCAGCACGATTGATGAGGGGCAAATCGAACGAAATAATTTTGGCTATTGAGGGCTACAAAATGGGCGTACGTATGAAGATTTAATGTCAGCCTTGTAACATCCTGTCATCACTTGTTTTATGCAGAGGTCAGACTACTTAAATAAGGGAGACATTTTCAAACCTTTTGCCACCTTCCTTACAATATGAAAACTTGTGAAATTTTTATTTCTCCATTATATATCGATAGTCACGGTGTTAAAGAATATCTCAGGAAAAAGTACAATTTCTCTCAAGTCCTATAACTTGCTTTGTATCTATAACTTGCTACAAACAGCATGCAAAATTTAGTAGGCATATTCTTGGTATCTTACCTCAGTAATTCGTTTATATTTTTCCTCCCAAATTCACTGGATTTGGCACTCACCTGAGAAAAAGCAGTAAACACTATTTAGAACAAAAACTAAATGAAAATAATTGTAATATATTTTTAAATAAGTATTATAAATAGTTTTGTAGAATATATTATCCTAACTAATTTACAAATATTGTAACGAAAGGAAATAAATGCTCCTGACGAAGCATTCGGAGTAAATAATTTTATTTAATGACAGAACATTCAAAATGCCTGGGGATACAAATTCTACACATCACCGGAATTGAGTGCACCAAAGCATTTGTGTTGAAAAAGCATATCAACGTCATACTTTCGTTAGTATGTGGGTTTCAATGTGTGGGATTTAGGACCTTGCAGATATTTTTTAATTGACAGCCACAGCGAATTGTCAGAGAGTAACTGTCAAATATTCTCCAACACCAAAAAGTGTCAACCCCACATTACAAATAACAAAAAACTGTTCCCAAGAGCGACGTCCTTCAAATTGGAAACATCTAAATAAACGTGTCTATCACTGAGTTAATTCTCAGTGCAAACATCGCGAGACAAATGCGTGTATTTATATTCATGGGTTTCAGGTGTCAGGTTTTTCAAGAAAATAGAAACAAATACATGTAAAACTTATTCTAATAAATTGGCCAAATTAAAATCACTTCTCTAACAGCATTAAAATTATATTATTTTACATTAACAAATACGACTTCACAATGCATTCCAAACGTTATTGTGTCCGAATTATAAGTAGAATTTGCGCTCATCTTACTAGTATACTAGAAAATCATGAACGAAGAATTTCAACAAAATTCAAATTCTGAACGATTGTAAGGAGCGTTAATTGGTCTGGTTACTTTCTTTTGCGACATGTAGTTGTCACTAAAATGGAAATAAGTCGTACAACTGAACTGTTTCATTGATGAAAACAAAAAAATATATTAGTATATTGTATTATACAAGGTGTTATATTACTCTTAGTATGTGTCGTAATGATTGAAGGTAAGAGTGTGGTTGTTGTGGTCAATTGTATTCTTGCCAAGGATACTAACATTCGTAATTTGACTTAAAAGTATACACTGCAACCCATTGTAAAAATCATATTATTAAAGACCAACAATAATAAAATGTTCGTGTCGTTAGTCTCAAATCCGGGTCGTCAAAATATTCAATAATGCAGCCATTGGTCTTTCAAAGAGAAAGACAGTTACGGACTATTGCAACCAGCCACCATTTCTGCGAAATTAATTTTTCAAGACAACTTGCTTATGATAAATTTCCTTGGCACTTGATAATATTTGTATTGGATTTGCTAGACTAAGTAGAGTATGAAAATAAGTGATAAAGATTATGATAATATTCCCCTCAAAACAGCTGGTACCAGTGTTATGACGATAGATGAAAGTGGGTCTAAAAAGTGCATTAACCGTGGAGAGAAAGAACTTTTTGTTCCTTCACATTCTTGAATAAATATTGCCTTTGTAATTAATATAAAAGCCGACCTGGATGGCCGAGGTGGCTAAGAGCGAGTACGGACTCAGCGCTTCGGTCCGAAGAGTCGCGGGTTCGAGTCCCGCCTTGGGCATGGCTGTTTGTCCCTTGACTTTGTATGTCTGTCGTGTGTTGTCTTTGTGTGTTGTCGCGGAGGCCCTCGCGTTCTGCTGACCCCAGATCAGAGGAGCCCGCAAGTGTGTTGGTGTCTAGTGTAGGGTCGAATATGCGTCCCATCGGGGCGTAAAGGGTAATCGGCTGTCGGCTGGATAAAAGCCCTAGATAAAAATAATTAATATAAAAGAATGAGATAAGTGAAAGAAGAACAATAGTTATTGAGGAAATACTCTTAAAAATACGTGAGTTTTGAAGATTCTTCTGGTAGAAACATGCAGATGAAACACTAAAATACAAGGAAAGAACAGGTAAATAAAGACATATACTAGTCAGCATCGAATACTGAGTGTTAAAGATAACCTATTGTTAAATAAAACCTATCTCCCTACATAGTATTTGAGTAACTCCCTCGAGTGTGCAAATGTGCGGATCTGTGGTCTCCGTCATTCACGGCTAGATCACTTCCAAGATCAAGTTCAATCCACATACTGAAAAGACATATTTGAACAAAGCCACGCATGAAAAAAATAAAGAATGAAAGAAACTTTCAACACATGAAAATACTTTATAAAACAGTTTACGCGTCGGAGTCGGCAACGCTACATTCCACTAGCTTACAGTATATACCTATTTGCACCAAATGCAAATACAATTTTGCAAGCAAACCTATGAAATATAGGTAAACGAATAATCGTGGCGTAAAATATTTCAATGTACCTCCCACTTTGGTAACAACGAAGAGCAAAAATGATGCCTAAATAGTGGCAAGTCAGCGACTGTTAATAAGGTATGCGTCTGGCTAGTGGCGTTGGACCGATGAGATTCGGGAAAAGTGTTGGTGGAGACGAGAGTGCCTAGACGAGGGAAGAGAAGAAGAAGAAGACGAAGAAGAGGAAGAAGGACAGAGAGAGAGAGAGAGAGAGAGACGAGAGAAAACATTAGCTAGTACGGGGCAATAATGGGGTATGAGTGATGGACAGGGGAGAGAGAGAGGGGGGGAGGAGATAAATCTAAAACGAGTAAAGCTACGGCAACAGAAATGCTGAACGGCAGGGACACAAGGAAGTGCGATGTTGAACGGGGGAAAACGGACGTGAAAACTACACTTGTGTTCAAAGGGACACACAGGCGGTGGTTTGTGAAAGTGGTTTGGAAGCGTGGTAGACGCGGGGTGATGAGCAGGGATGGAATGGTTTGAGGGGCAAGGGCAGAGGGGTGCAGGGGAGAGAAAGGATAGGAGAGGCCACGGGAGGGGAAGTGGAATGAGGGGGAGACAAGTGCGGGAGTTACAGCGATCCAACGGCAGAAGCGAAATTGCAAGCACGAATGAAAACAAGGATAGGAACAAAGTAAGGAGCCAGAGGGGCCCGTAATGGAAACAAGATCGCTGGAAAGGACAATGGCAAGAACCAGGAAAAAAGCAGGACGAGGGGCAGCAAGAAGAGAGAGAATATCAGGGACAAGCATTGGATCAAGGGCGGGGGCAAATTCGGAAACGAGAGCAGAAGTATTAACAGAACAAAGAGTAAGCAAGACAAGCGGCAATATCAGATGCAAGGGTGAAAGCAAGAGCTGGTCAAGAGCAACGGTACAAGAAAGGGCAAGAAGTGTAGGAAGAGCAGAGACAACAGCGGGGACAAGAGTTGAATCAAGACTCGGGGCAAATGCGAAAGTGAAAGTGATAATGGAAGGAAAGGCGAACGCAGAAGTGAGAACAAGTGTTGGTGCAAGAGTGTGGTCAAGTGCAGGTCAAGAGTGTCGGCAAGAGAAAAAGGTAAGAGGGTAGGAAGAGCACAGGCAAAACAAATGTTCAGAACGAACGTTGAATTATGAACGGGAGAAGTGCGGAAGAAGAGCAGAAACAATAATAAAGGAAAGACGGGATACAAGAACTGGGACAAGAGTAGCAGCGAGAGCAGTTCAAAAGAAAGCAGATACAAGGACGATGAGAAGAGCAGATCAAGAGCGCCGGCAAGAGAAAAGTCAATAGGGGAAGAAAGAGCAGAGGCAAGAGCGAGGGCTAGAATTCAATCAAGACCGGGAGCAAGTGCGGAAGCGATAATGGAAGAAAATGTGGGATAAGGAGTGAGAGCAAGAGCTGGGGCAAGAGTTGAATCAAGACCAGGGGCAAGGGTGGGAGCGAGAGCTCAGGCAATAGTGAAGGAAAACTCAGGAGAAAGCAGAGTTTCCAACAATATTCATGTAAAAGAGAGGACACTCGGCAAGCAAAAAACAAAAACAAAAGCGCATCAACACAATTATGTTTGTAAATAATTAATTTAAACTAACATCATTTCTATTTATTTTCTCTCCATTTACGATTCTTGTGTAAAGGTAGCTAGACAGACACTATCAGTCGTGCGTGTGTCAAGTGTTCAGGAAAAGGATATTCTTGTTTTCTATTCTAAATTAATAAATGATACCACGTATCGGATGTCAGTCGTGTGATAAAATAAACGACAAATGTTAAAAATTTCCTAAAAGGAGGACATTTGAAATACAAACGAGGACGAGAGGACACTTCACTTCCATGGAGGACTGTCCTCCCAAATGAAGGACGGTCGGCAACCCTAGCCCTTCAGTTGTCGCGTAAATTACTATTGTAGTCCAGTTGTATTCATTCGCAGTTTACAGTGAGAGTTGACAAACGTCTGGCATGGACTTTTCAGTACCTTTCGTAGAAATCCTCAGCTATCGAATTATGGCAAAATATGACTCAAGTGATAACTGTTGCACTAGTGATAAGCGCCGGGAACAGCTTGGATGACAATAGTATTCCACGCGACCACTCGCGGTTCAGTTTCTGGACTAAGCTGACATCATGAATATCGCTGAAAATCGATTTTCTGAATGTTTATGCAATGTACAACAGTGATGAAAGGTTGACTAGAACGGGATTTTCGTTATGAAACCGGAAATGAAAAGGACGATCAAGAGAAAATCTGTGCTGACAGCAATAAGAACACGCGGGAGATTTCTGTTGGGAATTCGAGGAGGGCCCGTGAGTTCAGCGGAGTCATCAAAGGGCAACATGGAATGTTGTTATCTCTGTGCACGTCAACGAAACAAGAGCACTCGACAGAACGCCGAAAGTGAGTATGCCACATTCAGAAAATCTGTGAGATATTCATTTGATGTTGATATGGAAATACATTCAGAATATATGTTCCAGACGTTTAAACAATTTTGTCAAACTGCTTTACTTAATAATCGTAAGGTAATCTATAACAAATGCACAACACATATAGAGCAAGAATTTTCAAAAACCAATATCTACTCGTATGTGTTTGAGTATATTTATTTAAAGTTAAAATACATGCATTTTTGTGTAGCACTTCATAGAATTTGTAATATATCAACGTTATAATACATTATTTAGTATTTTGTAACTGTTCAGTGTTTTAAATACCATTACTCATTCGTATTTGAACTAAAATGGCTTGTTTGTAAAATATGTTTAATAAGAATTTTAAAAATGGATTACAATTGTAATCCACGCGACCTCTCCCGTTCCAATTCTAAGCGTGACCACTGAAGGGCTCAGAGTAAGAGCAACCCTCCTTGCAAAGAGTGGGGCTGAGAGCAGACACTCGGATTGATTGACTGTTACTGATTCCGGGCGCGTCAACTACAATGATCCTTAGTCCCGTAAGTGTAGTGCGTGTTTATGCTCGGGAGATGGCGGTGGTCTTACTCCAGTGGATCGCAAGATCCGGCGTCGACCTACCGTCAGCTAGTGGGGTTTCCCCCTAAGACTCTCCCACCAGCAGGGCAAAGCCCCAGTCGGGACAAGCTCTAAGCTCCCGACCGGTCTCCCGGAATATGCGGTAGTGTAATGCATGTTAGTGTGTGTGTAAAGGGAGAGGATACGACAAGGAAGAGGAAGGACAGATCGCGCGCGGTCCGTGGCCCGTTTGTTAGTGTACTACTCTGGCATTCACCTGGTGATGATCGGAGACACCACGGAAAACTACCGATCAGAGCAGCCGGCCGCTAGAAATCCTCCTCCAGACAGCGACAGAACTCGACCAAGCAGCAAAGCTAGTGTCGAAAATCCTGCCGAACCTAGGACCTCCCGGTCAGAGGCGCCGCAGTGACATCATTTGATGCCGGTGCTCCCCGGTGCAGACGCTGGAAGGCGGCAGCCCGCGAGCAGTAAGCAAGGGCCCGCCGGGTGCGAGGTGCGGGTGGGGGTGGGGGCAGGGGCGGGGGAGTGTGCGAGCGCTGACCGCGAGCGATCGGCCTCGCTTGCCGATGCAGCGAGCGCGCCGGCGGGGCTCGCGCGCTGGATTATCGCCATGGCAACGCAATCCGCCGGGCGGCCGACAACGGCATCGCCGCCCTATCGAGATACTAATTTCGCCGATTCCGCCGGCGTGTGTAATTGGCGCGGCAGAGGCGGCGGCGGCGGCGGCGGCGGCCGGCCGGCGCTAGAAGCCTGCCTGCCTGCCGCGCGCTCTCGCGCCCGCCGCGTGCCGATTGGCCTTCGTTTGACCGTGTTAACACGCGCCCTGACACGCTATTGCCGCGGTATTGGTCCGCGGAACGGCGCCACCCACTGCCACTTTCCGCGCCGCTGCACCACCGCCACCGCCGCTGCCGCCTCAATCGCCAGCCCCGTTTCATGTTCTAGCGCGGTATTCCCGACGACTGGCGACCGTATTAAATTGCGGAGATAGCTGCGCGGAAGAATATGGAGCACAAGAGCAGTAGAATCTGATCGTTACTATGATTTTACGTTGAAAATATGATATTACCAGGCAAATTGTCCAGAATTTATTTATTTATTGACAGTTTTATTTGTATTTTTGTATGTTTTAATCTGCAGTTATTGACATATTTATTGATATCATAAAACTGAATGTCCATAAATAAATCGTGGACCATTCTCCTCATAATATAAGTTAAACAGACAGTTTAGAATTCTAACCTAAATATGTGGTAGGTGTTTGGAATCTGATTCTCAAGCTTGATTTGAGAAATAAAGAATTAAACACACATGAAGTGGATCAAATAATTAAATAGGACTTGAGAAACAAAAAGACTAGTTTTTACTGCATAATCCAACAGGTACCTATGGTACAGTAGTTTTTCGGAAAAAATTAAGGAAAATGTTCTTCTGATTTGTATAAAAATAATTAAAACTTTTAGTGTCATTTAGGAACATGTCCATGGGAATTACTTTTATCTAAAATAACAAAAAATGTCATGATTGCAATCGGTCATCATAGTGCTTAGTGTCAGAGGAACTGAGCGCGAACCGGGAGTTCAAGATTGTGTTCGATTCGAAGTGGTCGATTCGATTTCCGTATTATCCGAAAATATCCCAAAAATATGACTTCTGTATTATTCCGAAAAAAATTACTTCCGAAAAAATCAACTTGCGTATTATTTTTACATGGCCAGCATTGCCATAAAAAATTCCATTTCATTTGATATCCTGATATTTTCATGTCATAAAATACACTTGAAATGTTAATTTTAAATTCTTACTAAATTATTAATGAATTTTGTTAATAACAATTAAAGAGGTGAAGTAATCAAATGAAAATATGGGACTAATATAGTTACGGACAATACGTGTATTAAAAACCACACAAAACATTCAACCTACAAACTTGATCTTACGGTCATCTTGTTTTTTGTGTGTGTTTCCTAACTGGAATCCATATTCAAAACTTAAGGTCAATTTGAAGTCAACATTCATCATTTTTAAAGCGAAAACTTCTAGAGATATATTTCTCACTAGAGTACTATTTATTAAGGAATAAAATAACAGAAACGATACAACTAAAATCTTTTAAAGTAAAGTGTATGAATAAATAACGACACTTCGCGGAATTTCATTTATAAATTAAACATGTTTTTCTATGTGAATATATAAATATAGTAGAATGTACAAAAAGTGTTTCGTTATAAAGAAGTCTTAATGCATCTCGCTAAAAGTATCAACTTGGATAATCTTTAGGATAGAACTTCTAGAACTGGAATAAAGATGCATTTAGAAAGCCACTAGTAAACTATGTTCTTTTAGAGCATGCATAGCGTGATTAAAGTTCAATTTTTAGCTCTGTTGCTAATAGTAAGATGACACTCAAATGTTCAGATATATCGGAGAATGTAAAAACGAAAATTAAATAATTTCGTATCACTGCATTACGTACCGCTGACCATAATGTGTCATTAAATGATTTATGTATTTAAATTAAAATAAAATGAAAATCAGTAAGGCTGCCTAAATAATGTCACACGTAGTATGACAACATAGTAAAAGTGATTTTTTTTGCTTGAAGAATTGCACCACTCGGCCTGTTGACCTCGTGACGTAACTTTTCCTGTTCGCATTTTTTTTACCTTTGAACCAGGAATACTGTAGGTTTAACATGCTTAGGGTTTAGTGAAAGTTCCTTTCCACTTAGCCTTCTCTGGATACAACTTATTTCCAAAGCCCTCTGTGCAGTGCAACGGGTATTTCTAGAAGGTCTTATTATAATTTTGGAATTTAATTCTCTGGTTACCACCCACTGCAATGGCCCTCTCTGCAGTGTAACGAGTATTTATGGGTCTTATTATGACTTTGAAAGTGGAATTAAGATGGCGTGGCAAGCGTCATACTTCGGCCGAATACTCTTTACCAAATATTTACTGTTAATAAAGCCAGTAAATACTAGTGCTCATTTGGAAAGAAGACTAAGTGAACTTTAGAACCACCCTGGATAGGTCTTCTCCGGATAAAGATCCTCAGCAACGCTGGGATTTTAACCCAGGTCCCTCAGGTTAGCAAACGTGTGTTCTAACCAATAAGCTGCCGCATCAGCTGCGCCACAAATCGTGAAGCACTGAGTACGAGAATTTAGTCAGTACGCACCGAATAGTAGGCGGAATAACACGAACAAATATTTGCATTTTTCAATCAAAATCGAAACTGTTACATTGTTTTTTGGATTTTCGCGCGTTCTTGGATACCTAACAAAACCGCCTCTCATGTAGCCGGAGGCTACTTTCGTCAATTTATGTGTATATTGGAAATAAATATAGATAGAACGTGCACTACCATTTAAAATAATACAAAAGTAATATGGGATATTTTACATTCGTTAATAATTTTTTGTCATAGCACATTCCATTGTAATTTGCTTCCTAATGTTCTTGTTTCTTAAATCCAATCGTATGAATTTTCAAAAGTCAATCAACACATCATCTTCACTTGAACTACACCACTTCTGGCCCAAGTTTCTTCGACAACATCGTCTGCATTTCACAGTTTATCTTTATGACAAGACAAAAAATTTCGATAATGGAAACCTCGTGGCAACACCGAAATTACAATATGTGAACAGGCGTGTACTATTGCTATGTTTTGGACTTCTTCAGAACAGGTTCACTTTTTTTCAGTTTTTCTTCCCGCCTTGCCGTTACTCTTTATTATTTTTAATATTTTCCGCAAATGCCTCGAAATACCCGTTGAATGGGTCAATTTAGTCTTTAATAATATGATCTCTAATATTCTCCCATCTCTTCTTTTTACTAATATTACCGTTTCGTTCGTAACACGCATTCTCTCAAACCCTACTCTCTCCATCCACTACCAACTACTTTCCTTGTACAATCCTTCACTGTTCGTCACTAAGTATTCCTGTCTGCTTCCTCTGGAACATCCATTAGCGTTTTCTCTCTCGCTCTTCTCAGGATTTCATGTCCCACTCACGCTAATTCACATGTCGGAAGATGGAATTCCGCGTACAAACCGCGTGGAGTGTAAAAGCGAGAGCGAAGCATGCAGCTTGGCACAGGCTCGCCTTCAGAAAGTAGTTCCAGGGCCTCCTGGAAGTAGTGTGGTGTGGAATGGGCGGAGAGTGGTGAGGATTGGCCGGAAGTGGCGGGGTGTGATGGGGAGTGAAGATAAGCGGCGGAGAGTGGAGAGGAGAGTCGGAGAGCGGCAGGGAGTGGCGGGGAGCGGTGGGGAGCGGCTGGGGCGGGGGACGGTGAGCAGCGAGGAACGGTGGGGAGTGGCGGGGAGCAGCGGAGAGTGGCCGGGAGCTGCGGGGAATGGTGGGGAGCGGCGTGCAGCGGCGGGGAGCGGCGAGGAGCGGTAGGGAGCGGCGGACTGGGACCGGCGAGGAACGGTGGGGAGTGGCGGGGAGCGGTGGGGAGTGGCAGAGAGCTGCGGAGAGTGGCGGGGAGCTGCGGGGAATGGTGTGGAGTGGAGGGGAGCGGCGAGGATCGTGGAAATCGGCGGGGATCAGCGGGGAGAGGCTGGCAGCGGAGAAAGGGATGCGGGGGATGGGGAGCGGCGAGGCACGGTGGGGGTGGCGGGGAGTGGGGGAAGCGGCGAGGAGCAGATGAGAGCAGCGGGGAGCGGCGAGGATCGATGGGGAGTGGCGGGGAGCGAGGTGAGCGGCGAGGAGCAGCTGAGTGCAGCGGGGAGCGGCAGGCAGCGGCAGGCAACGGCGGGGAGCGGCGGGGAGCGACGGGGAGCGGCGGGGAGCGGCGGGGAGCGGCGGGGAACGGCGGGGAACGACGATGAACGACGGTTGACGACGGGGAGCGGCGGGGAGCGGCGAGGAGCAGCTGAGTGCAGCAGGCAGCGGCAGGCAACGGCGGGGAGTGGCGGGGAACGGCGGGGAGCGGCGATGAACGACGGAGAACGACAGGGAGCGGCGGGGAGCGGCGGGGAGTGGCGGGAGCGGCGGGGAGCGATTGGGAGCGGTGGGGAAGCGGCGGGGAGTAGCGGGGAGCGGCGGGGAGCAGCGGGGAGTGGAATGGACAGGGCGGGTGTGACGGAAAGGTTAGAGCGTGGCGGAGAGCGGCATCTGGGGTGGTGCGGGGCAAGCTGGAAACTGGGATTCCCCGGGACGCGCGACGCTAGACAAAGGCGGCGCCGCGACCCGCGTGGCTCATTAGGGGGTCTCCGGGGGGGGCGGGCGACGGCGGTCTGCAGTGGCGATATTGAATATCGCGCCGCGAACGCATTGTGCCCGCTTATTAGCATGCAGCACCACGCCGCCCACGCCCTCGCCCACGCCGTCGCCTCCGCCGCATTGTCCCGCCGAGGTTGGCGGCCCTGATCCGCGCGCGGAAACAAGCGAGGGTTAATTCGCGCGCACAGAGCCACCGCCGCTGCCGGCCGCCTCAGAACGCGACGTCACGGAGCTGGCCGCCTTCGACCAGCGCGTCGGAGATAAGGAAGGAGCCGGGTCACGGAAGTGGAAAACTAGGTGCACTAGCAGGTTGACATTCCGTCACTCGCACAGGTCTTTAAAGTTAGCAGGACCAATTCACCCAATCACAAAACTGTATACCTCATCATTTGCCGCTTTTTGCCGTTCTTAAGATGTGAAAACAAAAAATTTGCTGCGGGTCATTTTCTGAAAATAATCTATGTTCATGCTAACTTCCATTGGAACTTCCATTGGAAGTTAGCAGGACCACACATCTAAATCCGCTAATAATGTAAGTATATACACCAAACAGTACTCCAAATTCGCCGCTTTTTATTTATAAACGAGACGTGCAAAAGCTACGCGATATAGAAAAAGTAATTAAAAAACAAAACAAGTAAGAGCTGCATACGTGATCGACAAAATAATTATGACAACAAATTGAATAAAAACGAGCACATTAATAGAATAAAACAAATAAATAATTATTTTTACTTTAAACAAATTAAAAATGCACGAAAATATATTGAAACTAAATAGTTGGTGTACGAGTATTCGCATCTACAAGTATCCATCAGGAAAAAACTGACATATAATTGATATCATTTCTTCTTGGCTCCATTTTATTTTGGTAACAATGTTGATAATGCATCTATTGGTTTCATCTGCATAAGCCGGGAGAATAAAATTAGATACTTGATTAAATATGTTAATTTGATTTTCCATTAAATTTTATTTCTGGCATTTAACGTTTTGTCAAAACGTTAGACTGAAGCTACCTGATCAACTATAAGAAAAACACAATAATTTTCTAGTCCAAAATACGTTAACTATAACTGTATGTATGCGCTCTATGAGATCTACGAAATAATGTAAATATTTGCTACGAAACAATCAAATGGTATACATTTATAATATAAATATTGATAATTTGGCGTTTGTTTATCAATATCAAACATATGAAAACTAAAGAATATATTATATTAAGATTATGATCCTTTTATACCTTTTGATACCTAAACGAAACGTCATCCATTATTTCGTTGACTCTTAAATCATTTGCCTAGTCGACATAAGGTAGATAAGGGCATAGAATGAATATGGGAATAATGCTTTCACCCAAATGGCTCTACATTTCGTTGCAAAACCCGAACTCTTTCGCCGGACTGGGCCATTTATAATACGTCCTTTAGGGACTCGTGCAAATACAAACAGCCTTAAAGAGAGTTACCTCCCTTCACAGAGAGACAATGGTAAATCACCCTTTGCACAGGGAAGAGCGCTGTTTCGACTAACCACCCCTTGTGCCATTACTTTGCGGGCGAAGTGATCTACTAGTAGCAGGAGGGATGAAAAACGACGAAGGGTGCATCTTTTAACCCCTCTGCCCCAACGTCAAGAAATTAATATTCACCTCCATTGCTACGCCTTCCTTGGCCATTTTCAAGAACACTACCAGGGAGGCGAAGATCAGGTTGTAAAAAAGTACTATGTCAAGGCCTTTTCTTCCCCTCTGCAACATCATAGCACACAAGCTTGATGAAAAAGTCGTGTCTTCAGTCTCTATGGTCAAAAAGGACTAGTGAACTAGCCATCATGAGCATCGAAAATTAAAGGATTTTTACGTTCGTGCTATCGCCATATTAGGCTTGCGTATTCCTAAACCGATACTTAAAAGAAGCAGTACTGAAAATGATATCATTTAGAAAAACTGAAAATGATATCATTTTCCCACGAAATGTCCTGACTTCTCTCTACCTTGTACGTAGTACGCGAGAAAGTAAAAGTTGAAAACAGACCACTCACGTTGTACACAAAAGTCCCAAAATCTGGAGCAAAAGGCAATGACCAAATAAAAATAGTGAAGTAGAAATGGAAATTGGCTACTGATGCCTAGAAAAGAGTGACAAAAGTGACGGAGAAGATTAAACATCTAAATATCAAAGTGGCCATCAGAAAATGTCAAAAGGAAGTAAATACAAGTAATATGGGCTTGGAAATGGCTTAAACAAATTTGATATCAATTCGTAAAATGAAATAATAAAGGAAATATTGAAGATATTGGAACCGAAAATATTAAACGTATTGTGTGAACACTAAGAAACAAGCTACTAAAGACCAGAGAATAAGTATTCCTAAACACAGGCAAAAAGCACTATAAACAAAACGGCGGATTTTTAAAACGGCAATAAATTCTACTCACTTCTGCTCCATATTCAAGACAAAACAGCCACAAATGATTTGATTGGTAAAAAGAAAATTACAAAACATTTTGACTTCTTAAGAGTCTACTGTTGAAGGAGTGACACTAAAAGGATTAATGTAGGTTTCAGAAAATTGTGAAACGACGTAAAACCAAGGCGACGTATACCCTCGTAGAACCGTAAAGTCTACTAAAACGTTGAACTAAATACAACCCGAAGGAAAACAGAGTTCTAGAATACACGTGAAACGATGGAATATGAATAAACGTACGACAATTTTAGATTAAAATCCTAGAGGCCAAGAAGAAACAAAAATTGTATGACGACCACAGCTAATGGAATTACCAGAAAGTCATCATCGCCTCAACTCCTCGCAGACCCAGCAGACCGCGCCACCGCCGGTGCCTCTTCCACGCGTTCGGTAACTCACTGTCTCCCGGCCCACTCGCCCGCGCCGCGCCGCGCCGCGCCGCCCCGGGCCAAGTGTATTAAACGGCCGTGTTAAACGCGTCGCATCGATCGGCGTTTGTTACCGAGCGGCGGCTGGGTCGTAAACAGCGCGCGCCGCGGCGGCGGTGGCGGCGGCGGCGGCGGCGGTGGCGGCGGTGGCGGCGGTGGCGGCGGTGGCGGCGGTGGCGGCGGTGGCGGCGGTGGCGGCGGTGGCGGCGGTGGCGGCAGTGGCGGCGGTGGTGGCGGCGGTGGCGGATGTGGCGGCTGTTGCGGTGGCGGCGGCGATTGAGGCGGCGGTGGCGGAGGCGGTGGTGGTGGCGGAGGCGGTGGTGGCGGAGGCGGTGGTGGCGGAGGCGGTGGTGGCGGAGGCGGTGGTGGCGGAGGCGGTGGTGGCGGAGGCGGTGGCGGGAGGCGGTGGCGGAGGCGGTGGTGGCGGAGGCGGTGGTGGCGGAGGCGGTGGTGGCGGAGGCGGAGGCGGTGAAGGCGGCGGCGGAGGCGGCGGAGGCGGCTGTAGGAACGGGGGGGGGCATGGGGCGGTGGAGACGACGGTGACGGCGGCGGTGGCGAGGGGTAGCAGCGGTGGAGTTAGAAGCGGCGGCGGCGGGGTCGACGGCAGAGGCAGCGAGGGGGGTGGAAGTAGCAGTGATAACGACGGTGGCAGCAGCGACGAGGGAGTGTGCAGGAAAAGGCTGGCGACGGCAGCGGGCGAGGAGGTGCAGATCAGCGCAAGGGCAGACGGGTCGGGGAGGAGGAATGAGAATGGGACGGAGAGGTAGCGGTGGCGATGGTGGAGGAGAAGGTGGTTGTGGTGGCAGGGGGGAAGGTAATAGTAGTAGCGGTGGAGGAAGCGACGCCGGTGGTGATGGCGGAGGCGTTGGAGGTGGCGGTGGTAGCGGTGGCGGTGGAGGTGGTAGTTGTGGCGACGGTGGCGGTGATGGAAGATACGGTAGCAGTGGAGGAAGTGGTGGCGGTGGTGGTGGAGTGACGGTGGAGGAGGTGGTCGTGTTGGCGGTGGTAGTACTGGACGTGGAGTTGGCGGTAGCGGGAGTGATTGTGGTGGCGGTTGTGGACGGAGCTGGGAGGGGAAGCGCTTGCGATGTCTGTAGCGGTGGTAGCGGGGCTACGCGTGAGGCGGGGTGGTGGTGGGGGCGGGGCGTGGTTTGCGTCGGATGCTTGGCTGGCTTTGGCGGCGGCTGCAGTTTGATCGCGGGTAGCTCGCCGAAGGCGGCGGACGGGGCGACGGCCCGCGCGGGGAGCGCGCAGGGGGACCACTCCCCAGGTGCTCCGCAGAGAACAGTAGTTTGTCATTCCACCGCCAGGTGGCGCAGTCTTCGACAAGAACGGCGCCGCTCCCGCCGTCTTCCCTCCTCTCCGCCCCCAGAAGCGCTTTCGAAAGACCCCTCGAGGAGTATTGATAATCTGCCGGCATTTTTCATGCCTCCGCCCCCGTCGCCCGCGCCGCCCCCGCCGCCCGCGCCGCCCCCGCCGGGCCAGCGTAGAGGGGCGCTTCGGCACCGGATGACGCCGCTAGCGCTCCAAGGCGACGACTCCGGAGACGTCCCTCGAACTCTTAAGGCTCCCATGGACCGGAACGGAACATCCGCGGCGGGTGCGGCCCGGAAAGTTCCGCGCTAGACGCGGCGGGGAAATTCGCGGGACCGTTCACACCGGAGCGTCAATTATGAGTCAGCGTTTGGTGACGGTTTTCATCCGATAAAAAAGAGGCGCTCGCTTCTATCCATGCTGGGGGTAGAAATGTCGAGTTACTCGCAGTACGTTTTCTGAGCACATGCGATATAATAATAATAATAATAATAATAATAATAATAATAATAATAATAATAATAATAATAATAATAATAATAATGTCTTTATTAATGGTGAGGCCATAGGGCCTGCTCTTCCGCCTAACCATTGAGTCTACACTGATATAGGGTAGGAACATATAAGAGGGGAGGGCAATTCGATATGGTACATATTCCTTCTTTATTTACGATTTTCGTTCAAATTGTTAATATCCCTTTAGAAAACGTAGAAAATGGGTCCATGATTTTGGCGTAGAAAGGAAAAAGAACGAAGAATTTCACACCTTTTGTCACACCAAGAAATGCTTTTAATTTCCTAGAATGACCAGTGACTATTTTGCTGAAATTTTGAATCTGATCGAATGAAATCTAATGGAGACCTAAGAAAATCGGAAGCCATCTTACCTAAAGAACAACTTGTTATTGCACACACTTATTGAAACTTTTCGTTAGTAAAATGTACAAAATTTTAGAATAACAATTTATAAAATCGAAGCTTAATGTTATTTAAAAATTAAATGTTATATAATGTTATATATTATGTTAATAAAAATATTTAATGTTATGTAAAATACTGCATACGATTAGAAGTATTTTTGGGTCCGTTCTGTCTTGTCAGATTCACTGCCGAGCTAAAATTATTCGAGATCTTACGAGTGATAGAGGTAGCGGTGGATCCTTTGCCTCGGGTTCCACAGCAAAACTGGAGAGGTAACGGAAAAAAGGCGTCCGACCGATAGACAAACTCTGCCGCGGATTAAACGTTGCCAATCCGCTGTCGTGACACTCGCTTTCCGCGCAGATTGAACGTGTTCATTAGCCTCCGCAGGACGTGAAACTTCCGTTGCGGACATTCCGCGTTAGCTGCGAATGTTCCGCGCCGGTCGATGGGAACCTTTAACGCAGCTGTCGCGGGGAGAGGTCGCTGCAAGAAGACGCAGTATTTGTGGGCACTCTTCTGCGTTAGTAAGTTTTCATTCCTCTTAAATATATTTGTTTCATTTATATTCAATTTTGTTTTTACTTTTCTACGGATTGTATTACGACTGAAGTTTTCCAATTCATCCGTAACGTTCTAGCTCGCTGGTCAGCTCATGCTCTAAGCCGCTTCAATTTCCGTCGCGATGTGTCTTGAGCAGGGTAGAGCATGATGTGTGATTGGTATGCTTGAATCTTCTACCATTATTCAATGTCAGTTTCATTTTTTTTTTTACACCAAGTCCAATGTTCACCTCTATTTATTTTTATTTATTTTTATTTATTTTTATTTATTTTTATTTATTTATTTATTTTTATTTATTTCTTTCTTTATATTTATTTATTTACTTAATTATTTATCACAAAACGGTTTGTATGTTCCCCATTCTATTTCCAGAATGCGTTTGCAGATGTTTCTTATTATCTGAGAAGTATTTAGTATCCAATACTGAAATATACGATACTTGAGTATGTAACTATTCTATATGATTATTTACTTCATTTTTGCTTCAAATCTTTGTAAATTACTATCTTCACATATTTTACTGTCTAGCTTGCTAGAATGAATAAGTAAACGAGTTCAGACACAGAAAAATAAGCAGTAAGCCACAGTATGGGAGACTTCAAAGCCCATTCATTTGCTGTAGTATTTTCTGAAGAGGTTACTATTTGTCTATATTTCTACTTTATTGTCACATTTATTGTGCCAAAGAAACAACACACACAATACGATATAAAAGTGTCACCGAAACACAGAAGACAAGAAATACGGCTGTATCTGCAACAAGTAGGTTCACCAAAACTGCCGGGGACGTGGTATCTGATCTCACTGCATGAGAACCTCTCGTTTACAACATCCCGAAGGCACAGAACATAAAGGAAGATGCGCATATTTTGATGGAAACGTGGCTGACAGACTGATCGACAGAATGATATATCGTATGCTTCCCGTTCCAGATCGCAAAGATGATATGACAGCTCGTTGCGAGCGCTTGAATTTCCATATGTATCGTTCCGCGCGGACAACTAACTCATAGGGGGCTTAAAAAGATGCTGAAATATTGCGGTGTGTCAATCTTGTATATCGACCGTCGCGACCGCATGCCACGTCTTTCAAAGAGCTCTCGTCAATTTTGAAGCGGTTACGGGGCGCCCAAAATGTGCTAAGTGGTGAATAAATACGATTAAACTACGCAGCAACATGCATCATATACCGGACTTTGTCACTAACAGAATTTCTTTGTTTCCGCAAATTTGACACTTATCTGTTATAGATTTTTCTGTAAAATAGTAACAAGTGGTGTATTTTATAAATTTTATTCAATTGTAACGTTGTAACTGCAAAATTGGGCCAAAACGGTGAACAGGTCAGAACTACTCCAAAGGATTAATACATTTTCAGAAACATGAACTGAATTTTTGTTCCCTTGGATCCAGTTGCGTAGTTCTTAAAATGTCACGTGATTCTAACATCACTTGATAAAAACAACAATGGATTATGTGATTATAAAATCGCATTTTTTACAGTTATATCATTGTTCCATTGAATGAGCCTTAGAGTTTTCATTTTCAGAGAAAAATGGTGTAGTCTCATCTTGGATGTTTATTGAAGCAGAATGTTTTTCGGCCACAATAAGGCCACCTGTGTGCCGACTTCTGGTGGTTGGGGGCCAAGGGTAAAACAAGACCCCCCCCACTTCCGCCATAGGCTTGAACTCAAAATGAGAGGTTTGCGGATGATTTTTTTCTTAATCACGTACGACGAAACAACAACATTTTTTTTACTCACCTATAAATTTCCTACACACCTACAAACGCGATTAAGGTACATGTGTTCCTTGAGTATGACACATATGGTCACTAAGGGAGTGTCCCAATTGTAGATTCTCCAATAGCAGTTAATTGGGCCCTCTTTCGCTGTTCCTAATCAATATAATTTTTTAACGATAACGAATCTGACCACACGCATAATTCATATTTACAAAACTAATATACAATAAAGAAAGATCATGTGTCACATATAACTGCATTCTCGAAGCCCAATGTCAAGACTGCATTCTGGAAGTCAATAATTATGTATAATTAGTTTTCAATAATTTTGATTTGATCAAAGATCTTATATCATCTGCAGCCCAATGATTTACTGCGCAATGAAGCAACTATTATTTACTTAGTTAGGATTTGATGACAAAAAATGAATGACAAATAGTTGACAAAAAATAGATGTTGCACTTATTTAAGGTTGAGAAAAGGACACTATATATTGTGAGTCTGTAATTGGGTTATGACTTTTAGTGAGAGCGAAGTAAGTTAAGCTTGGGATTGGGAAATACTTGTTTATTGTGTGAAACTCATTACTCACAAAAAAACACATGTTTTAAGGTGAACCGCGGATTATCACTAAAGTCATGTCATCGAGGCTTTGTTTTAATTCGGTGAAGAGTACCTGTTTAGCAAAGCACTGGGAGTTCAAATGTTCTACCAGAAGAAATGCAGCAATATTAAAGAAAACGTTATCATTCTCTAGCCCTGGCAAAACACTTCTTAATACCACTGCAAGGTAAAGCAGAGAATATAATGTAAAATTACGATTACTCGCTTTTTCTTACAACTATATCAAATTTGATGGAAAAATACCGTAAATCAACTTAGAAAATGTAGGTACAAAATTGTCCAAGTAATTCATCAATTAGAAAAAAGGCAATATCCTACCATTCGAAAGATTATATTTCAAGGATATGATAAACGAAAAAGTTAATATCCAATTATAAGGATCAACAGTATTTGAATAAGCTTTTAAAAGTAGTGCTGACACTAGAGTGACTTATGATATTGGCATAATAATTGACGAACACGTATATATATGGTACAAAATTTCAAGGTTATCTCAACTCTACAAATTACCTCTTTATACGAACTATTTAAAATACGCATGGATCAATATCATCTTCTTGCAGCTAAATACTATCTTCTATAGAAAATATTTTTTTAAGTGAAAACCTGAATATGACTTGTTGGTTGGTTGCTAGTGATTCCGGACGCGTCAACTACTGATTTCATTAGTCCTGTAAGGGTTGTGTATGTTTTTCCTTGGGAGGTGGCGGTGGTCTTCCCCCACTAGATGGCCAGATCCGGCGCCGACCTACCGTCCGCTAGCGGGGGTTTTCCCACGCAATCTCCCACGCATATCTCCCACCAGCGGGGCACCGCCCTAATCGGGGCAAGCTCTAAGCCCCCGAGGGTCTATCAGCATGAGTAGTGGTGTAATACATGTTAGTGTGAGTGTAAGGGGTGAGTATAGGACAAGAACGAGGAAGGAAAGATCGCGAGCAATTCGTGACCTATTTGTTAGGGTACTGCTCCGGCATTCACCTGCTGTTAATCGGAGAAACGACGGAAAACTACCAATTTCACATATTCACTCAAACTTTTTCAAATATTCTTGATGCTTATGATCTATTTAAAAAAACTAATATATTATTTCTTTACAACTGTTTTTTAGGGAGAAGAATTGAGCACCTCACAAAGAATCATCCAAATTTGCAAATTGAATGTAAAAAACATGTTTGGGAAATCTATTTTTATTCTATTGGCGTTCATGGGGGCTTCGCCAAGATTGTAATAGGGTAGTTGTGTAATTGATGACATATTGTCAAAATTGTGGGATAACTTAGTGATGTGGTGTATGATAGGTTTTATTTGAATTTCTTTATGAAGTTGTTTGTTTGTAATGAACCAGGGTGCACTGGTTATTGTTTCCAGGAATTTATTTTGCATGACCTGTATTTTATGGTTATTGGTTTATGCTGCATTAATACAGTCAGGGCAAGAATAGAGCATCTCTCTCTCTCTCTCTCTCTCTCTATATATATATATATATATATATATATATATATATATATATATATATATATATATATTGTGACGTTCGTGGCCTGGCCACTAACTCACACGGCACCCACGCATCTTAGACGGTGGAAGGAGTGAATAAATAACATCGCAAGAGCAGCACGGAAGAGAAAAGGCGCGACCTGGAGGTGGCGGCCAGAAGCAGCGGCGGGGTAATTTCAACGGAGGGGCGGCGCGGCATAGGGGTTCTATGACGTCAGTGCCGCATTTATACGGCGGAGCGGCGAAAAGCTGCTTTCTTCTCGATTTGGACGGCGACGAGCGAGGTACTAGTTTTTCTAGAGCTAGGCGGCGACGAGCGAGGTATTCCTCTGTAGTAAAGACGCGGAGTCGTAGAGATTATCGCGAGTAATAGTGGAAGAAAACGTTGCAACATTGAGGCGGCGAAAAGGCAGCAAGTTAATATTATAACGAGGCCGCATAAAGTAAAGTAAACGTGATTGTGAACAATATCATAGTCAACGCGCTGGTGGGAGCGACACGTGCTGTAACACACGCGAGGGACGGAGCAGTACGCGTGCATGTGTCCTGGATCTGGTGGCGAGAGCTTAGAAGACTGGTGCGAAAATCTGGTAACGGACTGCGGAGACGGCTTCGAGGACATCGGGAAACGCGAGTGGCGGCGCGGCTGGCAGGTGTGCAGCTACTTCGACGCGACGGCGGTGCGTAACCCGGGGCCTTGGGCGGCGGCAAAGGTAATTTGTAACTGAGTAAACCAGAGTGGGAGACCGTATTTTGGAAGGAGTGAAATGAAGAACCAGACCATTAAAACTTTGTAAAATCAACTGAGATTTGTATCACGACAGCATAAATTTACCTTGTACAGCGGTAATACTTGCAATAGAACTCGATCTAGAAACTGTGTGAATTTTTATTAGAGTTCCTCATTTTATTGTATAAAATTTGCTAACGAGGAAATACTTAATGTAAAGTAGCAATAAGATCTTGAATAACGAGTGATTGTGTTTAATCCCAGGAGTATGGGAAAATTTAGTTTCAATTAAGTTCATAACTTAGCAAAACCGTGCACGGGTGATAGGAGAATCAGACTCGACATAGCGAGCACATTGTTAAGTAGATTTTGTGTTGTGTTGTAAATTTGATTTAATTCTGAATTTGAATGTTAAGTGTGAACAATTGCTCATGCCATATTACAGAATATACTGTCATTTTATCTAATTTTGTGTCTGGGTGTGTAACTTTCTCATACCCCAAAAGATCCTGCCCCCCGAGATATCAAGCTCGAAAGAGCATTCTATCAGGGCGTTTCCACAAGAGGAGGCGTTACAATATATATGAGTTTGGCATTTTCTATTATGACTTTACTGTGGTTGTTTTTAATGGCTTTTTTCCTGCAATTAACTAAATATGCTCATTAATTCCATGAAAAAATCGTTGATTATCTCTATATTAATAGCACGCGTGCAATTAAAATGCACACCTACCAATCAGAATTCAGAAAAGAAGTGAAATCGTGTAATTAAGAAACTATAACACAGACGTAGCAAAGGTATTTGCAGTCGGCTATGAAACAAGAAGAAAAAAGTAAATCACATCTTTCGTATCTACAACTGCATATAAACAACGAATGAATAGAACTGAATTGTGGAAGTAAACGCTAAGCTAGCTGACTTATGGAACAACAAAATATTAAACGTGAATGTATTATTATGTTTTTCATGTAAAATATTTGGTCTTAGGATTAAGAATGTAAAAAATCTAAACGTCAGTGTTTACCAGTTCCAAAAAGTATGCTAAAGCAAAACTGTATCAGAAATGATTAGCTTTTTTCCAATATTTATAAAAGTTGTATTCCCTCTCATACCTGTATACTTTTCTTGGGAAGTAATGTTTTCATGATTTTGTGAGCTTCTAATATTTTATCCTCAAGTGTTCAGTACCTTCCATTAGCAAATATTTCGTGGAAACAAAAACAATGCAAGGTCCACTAAAATAGATGTTTTTAAGAAGCAATATGACGTCATTAAACATATGCCTTGATTTATATACACGTACTTAAATTTCTCAAAATTTAAATTATGCTTAAATGGAAGCGAAAATATATAGAACGTAACGTGTATAAAGGCTCACAATTGTTCTCATGGTATTTAAGAAAACTCGCTCCTCATCGTCGCTTATTTTCTTGAACATACCATTCATGCAACTATCCCCCTCTTTATATACTCGTTTCGTTAATTACTATAATTGTATCAGTTTTGCTTCTGTTTAATTTTTTCGTGTTTCCGGGCGCGTCAACTCCTTTGGTCATTAGTTCCGTTAGTGTAGTGCATATTTTTTCTCGGGAGATGGCGATGATCTTACCCCGCTGGATGGCGAGATCCGGCGCCGACTTACCGTCGGTTAATGGGGTTTCCCTCTAACAGGACTCTCCCACCAGCGAGGCACCGCCGCAGCCGAGACAAGCTCTAAGCTTCCGACCGGTTTCCCGGAACATGTGGTAGTGTAGTGCATGTTAGTGTAAGTGTCTGTGTGTAAGGGGAGAGGATAGGACAAGGAAGAGGAAGAACAGATCGCGTGAGGTCCGTGGCCCGTTTGGTAGGGTACTGTTCCGGCATTCGCCTGGTGTTGATCGGAGAAACCACGGAAAACTACCGATCAGAGCACCCGGCCGCTAGAATTCTCCTCCAGACAGCGACTGAATTCGTCCTAGCTGAAAATCTAGAGTCGAAAATCCTGCCGGCGTCAGGACTCGAACCTAAGACCTTCCGGTCAGAGGCGCTGCAGTGACATCAGTTGATACACTGAGCTATATCCCCCGGTATCTTTTGTTGTGTTTTAATGTTTATACGTTCTTTCCGTGGCAGGCTCTTGGCATTCCGAGAACGCGCCGAGTCGCAGAAACTCGGCGAAGTCTGAATCAGCGGTGTGAAAAATGCATCAGCGACGTGAAGCGCCTGCTAGGTGGCGACGGCTTCACCCCAACAGGCCAAAGAGCGTGAAGCGCACTGGGGACGAAGCGAAGTCAACAAACAGCCGCGCCGTCCACTCTCTGCACAACACTTTCACGAAACACCCTCTCGCCGAGAAATTGACTTGCACAAATATGTCGCATTTGTTCTCTTCAGTTTATTCAAAGAGACCCATTTATTCAACGATTCTTCGAACGCCTGATTCTGCATTCCTCTTTCTCCCTTATTCCACAAGGAGGTATTTCCTTCTTGTTTCGATCTTTTCGTTTGTGCAGTAGCCTTAGAGGTAATGAAGCAATATCAGTTATTGGCTCCTGCAGTACATACTCACAAGTCACTTTGTGTCTCAGAAAAGGGTATTGTCTGCTTTGTGGATTAACATTTCTGTGGTGCATACAGTTTCTTAGAAGCCCTTTATCAAGCAAAAATCGATCCCTCTCCGTAATTATAATACCACTGAAAGCAATTAGAAATCTCAAAATCCTAAATATAAGAATTAAATTTACTTTAATGCTTATGAATAAAAATAATACAAATTTTGTAGAAAACGGGAAGCAACTCAAACGGAAAAAAATTAGATGAGAATCCGATTAACATAAATTAATATTATAAAAAATAGGATTGTGAATTATAAACTATCATTAATACATTAATTATTAGACAATTTTGAAGCCTATTAAAAATCCTATCACTATCACAGTTCATCATATAAAGCTGCATGTCAGATTAGAATTATTTACACGAGAGATTAAAAGTTTTCAAATGACAACGTAAATTTTGTGTAGAGTACAATTAATATTAAGAGTGCCATTAATGAGAATTAAATGTACCGTTTATATATGTGCATTTTCATTACTGTGTATAAACACCGATGTTAAAGACTTTTCATGACATTAGACTTTGAGAACTTCATTAATCCACTCAAATATCGCCAATCGTCCCGGCCCATCTGTCTGCTTACAACAGATAACCGTCACGAATAGGGATCAGAAAGTAATAACAAACGTGAATGCACAACACTTCCTGCGCTGAAGATGACCAATTGAATCCCGTGACATCGAGGGACACATTTGATTTACGAGCTCTCTGCGGCGAACTCTTCAAAGAGCGCGCCCCACCCACCGTGGACGTGAGAATCGCGATCTCTGGAGTCCAGCTCAGCCGCGTCGCTTTCCACTCGTCCCACTCGAGTTGAATTTTGTGTAGAGTACAATTAATATTAAGAGTGCCATTAATGAGAATTAAATGTACCGTTTATATATGTGCATTTTCATTACTGTGTATAAACACCGATGTTAAAGACTTTTCATGACATTAGACTTTGAGAACTTCATTAATCCACACAAATATCGCCAATCCTCCCGGCTCATCTGCCTGCTTACAACGGATAACAGTCACGAATCGGGATCAAAAAATAATAACAAACGTGAATGCACAACATGATGATGACCAATTGATGCACAAATGAAAATGACCGACATGAAGATGACCGACATGAAGATGACCGACATGAAGATGACCGACATGAAGATGACCGACATGAAGATGACCGACATGAAGATGACCGACATGAAGATGACCGACATGAAGATGACCGACATGAAGATGACCGACATGAAGATGACCGACATGAAGATGACCGACATGAAGATGACCGACACGAAGATGACCGACACGAAGATGACCGACACGAAGATGACCGACACGAAGATGACCGACACGAAGATGACCGACACGAAGATGACCGACACGAAGATGACCGACACGAAGATGACCGACATGAAGATGACCGACATGAAGATGACCGACATGAAGATGACCGACATGAAGATGACCGACATGAAGATGACCAACATGAAGATGACCTGCGGCTAAAACTCTTCAAAGAGCGCGTCCCACCCACCGTGGACGCGAGCATCGCGATCTCTGGAGTCCAGCTCAGCCGCGTCGCTTTCCACTCGTCCCACTCGAGTTGGCCCTGGTTCGGGCGCCGCCGCAGGACGGCAGCACCGTCGCGCGATGACGTCGTAAGCAGCTGCCTCAATTTCACTTCCAAATGCGGGGCGGCGGGCGAGGGCGGCCCGGGCGAAAGAGAGGGCGGGGGCGGGCGGTTTCCGGCGAGAATCGACCCATGCAGATTGCAGCGAGCCGGCGGCGGTGGCGGCGGCGGACCCGTGATAAATGATCCCGTACACCGCCCTCTCTCCTCACCCCGCCCCGCCCCCCCCTCGCACCCCCTTCCCCGCTTTGTTTTAATATCGTGCCTCTCACGTACGCCCGGCGGCGGCCATCTTTAATCAACGCCTGTCGGCAGCGCTAAGTGCGTGTGTTCTTAATGTTGTATGAAATTAGCCGGGCGCCCGAGCACCCTGCCCTTGCACCCCGCCCCCCCTTCGGGTGCTCACTGCCCCCCCTACCCACTCCCGCCCTGCCCGCTCTTAATTTGTTCGGCCCCTCCGTTCTAACAAGATTACGCAAATTGAATTAAAACCCTGAGACAGTTTCCAGAATCTGAAAAACACGCTTTTAATTTGGAGCGGCTGTCTTGAGTAGCCTGTCTGATGTCAGGGCTGTGTAGTTCCAGATAGCTGGATTACTACGGTGAGCGTTAAAGCCGAGTGAAATTTGTGCAGAACGTCTTTGCGTCAAGTGTAAAGAGAAAGAAGGCCTCGAGAAATATTATAAGTTGTTACTTTGCGAAATAAAATACTACTTGTATCTTATTAAAGAAAATGTTTTGATTTATTTAATTTATGTCGAACATAATGGACTATTTAGCATGTAAGCAACTTCCTAATTCATTTGTCCTTCGATTTCCCGTTTCCCGTCCTTAAATTTTCCTTTCCCCTTAAAATTGAAGAGTTAACTTTCGGACAATCGTAGCAGAGGATCTTTTGTCTAAATATGAACTTGAACTTCTGATTAGTCGAAATTACCCAGTTAAGAATAACAAGCTAACGCAGAAAAAACACTCTTAAAATTCTTCATTAAAATGTGTTTTAGGAACAATCATAAAAACATGTCTCCCTTTAACATTTCATCTCAAAATACTCAGTTAATTTTACTTCTCTTAGTTTTTCATCGTGGTAGAAATTAATTATGTGACTAATTGAAGAATACACGTAATGGGTCTTAAAGTGCACCTTAAATCACATCCCTTAATTAAGTAATAATTAAGATCACTCGTGATAAATTAAGGAAAAAACTGATGAACTTCATAATTTCTTTCACTTTGTTTCTTACGCAAGCAACACACATACAAAAGTATTTAAAAATTTGAGTATGCAATCTCGTATTAAAATTAAATAATATAATTCGGCTCACAGTAATGCTCTGAGGTAATTACTATACCTGACAAAGCGGAGATGACGCCACTTTCACAACAGATAACAACATGAAACCATTATTCACGTGCTACAATGGAAATCAGGTGGCCTGGAATGGGGTCACGCACCACAATGCAATCAAGTGAGGTCGGGAAGGGTAGATTAATTTAGCTCACATCCGCTATCTGGTATAGAGCGCCATGTCTCTTTAATATGGCATTAGGGTTATTCGCTTAAGCATTTCACTTACTACCGGTGCAACCACGCAATAGCTCTTTTTTGTAAACACGGCTAGCTGCAGTTGTATGCCGTTACGTGCATAGCGTTTCGTTTTGAACAAAATTGTTATTATTCCGCTGTTGCTGTATTTCAGAATCGCAAAAATGGAGGGAAAAAAATATTAGATGGGTGTTTCGGAACCCTAAAATATTATTTCTACGCAATTTATAGGTCGGACCTACAAACGCTGAGTCGAGCATGGCAATTTATGGAAGCGCGACCATAGCCCACCGTGGAAAACAGCGCGCTCTGGGATCATAAATATGAAATTGGAGCGTGATTGCAAACGAAGTGAACTGCTGGCGAATTTATCTTGATCAATGGTTGCTCTTTACCCGAGTTCGCCGTTTAATAGTTTTACCAATAATATCCTGAATGCTTCGAATTATCGTTGGTTTTCGATCGTTTCTTCTATAATATAGAGGATCAATCGAGTATCAGTTGCTATTCAACAGTTTCGACAAAAGGATTAATTGAAATTCTTTATGGACTGGCTTTATACCAGCGTTGGAAATTTGGATAGAATGGAAAAATGTCATACTCTGCGGGACTCGAATGCAGAATAGATACAACGCAAAGCGTAAGTATTAGTTTTAGTTATATTTTCAATTAATATTTAAATTGTTGAATGTCATTTTCGAAACATTAGCGTTTAATATATGTTTTTTGTAGACAACCATCAGGTCGAAAGAATTTTTTCAAGATGTTTTGACAAAAGTAACTTATATTCTGAAGAACTACTCGCGCCACTTTTCTTGAACGATGGATTGAAGAAAAGCGGGCGGAGTGGGGGTATTAGTTACAAAGTCGGCCACTAGAGTATTTACAGTAATGGCAACCTCTGGAAAATCAAAGTCAATCCTTCTACGTGTGTGGCCAGGACATCGCTCTGGGTAGGCAACAGCAGAGACACTAGATAGGAGTTTTAGGCGCCTCCCTTGAAGGACTTGCACATGCCTCAGTCATTTCTTTAGATCATGGTAATAAAGCTGAACGGAAGTTCTCGACTATGAAAGAAACTAGCTTCTGTTTCGCGCCAACGAATTTCAGTGCTTCAAATGTTGTCATCAGTACTTGCTGCGAGCTTTTGCCTTCAACTGTTTATTAATCAAGTAGTGCGAAGATGTTAAACAAGACAGAACCCGATAAACATACAGTATTTGTTGCGCAGTCCATTTCCACAAGGTTCTAATTGTGCATGTTTATCTTTATAATAACTTGAATAGCAGTTAAATACACAATGTATTAGTCTCCATATTCAACATTAATCAACGTAATATGAATGTAGTATAAGAGTACAATTTACTTTTCATGCAATGTCGTTGTGAATACCAGTACGCTAAGTAGTTTCTACAATAAAAACAATTTGAAAACTAGCTGCAAACTTTCTTCAAAAAACAGTTTCTCACTTTACTCAAGTCGAAAACTCACCCACGATATTAATCAACCAACTACTTCCCCAGCACCCCCGAGGATGTTCATCGCTTTGAATTAAAAATATTAGTTTATTGGTAAGTATTACTGACTAACGGAGCAATCGAAGTTTTAGCTTACGTCAGATCTAGCGAAGCTCAACACTTCTTTTATAATAAATAAAAATGTTAACGGGGAAATCATCTTTGATTTAAGGGGGAAGATACAGCTTACAGCAGTTAAATGTTTATTCACATTTCCATTTTTTCTCTTTTAAAATCATATTCTACAGCAGTGAAAATGAATTGACACACAAAAATATCTTTCTTCCGCAAGGAAAAATTTGCTTTTAACTTTAATTTTCTTTTTTTTTTTTTTTTGAAAAATCAAAATTCAACGAGTTTTTCATGCACTGACTCAGTGATTCCCTGATAACTCACATAATTTTAAAGAATTTTACAATTTTTTTCTTTTAATTTGTTGGCAATACTCACAGGTACAAAACCATGCTCTTTTATTCAGATTTCTGGAAAAATAATATTTTTAATTTGCATTGAAAATTAATATATTAATTTTCAATAGATTTGTATCACTTTTGTAATTTTTATCACAAAACTTATTGATCTAAAGTGTATATTTTAACATAGTTCTGTAGATAATACTTAGTTAAATCATCCTAAAAAAATTCATAGCTTTAAAATGATTAGTTTTTGAGTTGTAAAGGAAACGGATCTTAAAAACAGTAGTTCTGGAAAACAGGGGATGAAGTTAGATTGAAGAGTTTTGCTTACCTTACTACTCTAATAAACGCACGATGCAGCAACATACCTTCTAAATCATAACTCGAAAACTCTTGCAGATATCGAAATATTGTTTTCACCAACATATTCCTGAATAATTAATGCATACGAAAAAAATGTTTTAAAAAATATAATTTTTTAAGGTGTATCTTCCCCATTAAATAGTTAACATAAAATGGTGCTTCAGCGCCTTCTCAGATCTTTCACAACGCACACTGTGGTCGCGTTGCTTTCGGACGCGCGTCTCCAACTCCCTTCCAGAGCCATCGCGTCGCCAACAAGCGAATTAAGCTGCTTTGATTTACTTTCCTGTTTGCTGCGACTGCCGTTTCTCTTCTTTTGAGCAGACGTGCAGCTCGGTCTCGCTTTTTCCCCCTCAGAAGTATTTTTCACAGCTTCCGAGAGAGATCGCAAATACTACTCCGGATCTGGCAAATAGTCGTGTTGCAATTTGTACCTTTCATTTGTCGTCGTCACCCTTCTTGTAGAAACGATATTTTACCGCCAAAGTACTGCACATGAAACTCTTGTCGTATTACAGTAGGAAGTCATTGAAACTTTTTACTTTTGATTTCTGGGTAACTGATTACATGCATTAGAGGTGTGTTGACTTTTGTGCAATTTTATTTAAGAGTCATTCCTGGAACGCCATAGAAAAAAAATTCGACGATCTACGAAACGTTGCAATAATCCCACACAGGCTTGCTTAGTAATATTCTCCAAGCAATGTGTCTAGATACAGAATTTTCTCCTTACAGATTCTCATCAAGAATCTATATATTCACAGGCCGAAAGTTTACAGTGTTACAAAAATGTCGTTAGATCAGCTAAATTAAGGTAAATGTCAATAATGTAAAATTATAGTGCATAATTAACAAACGGAAACATTTCTAATCCCGATAGAACGTTTAAAATATTTTTCCCCGCTTAGCAGTCTCCAAATTCTAATGTAGCCGTGTATAATAATTTTTTTTTTTAATTTAATGAATTTTGAAAATGTGCCAGGGGCTCCATGCAACGTTCCTCCAAAATTTAAATATTGCTTTTCAAAATCGCAGAGCTTCCTGACGTGTTAGATCGGTTGGAAAATATTCATTTTGCAGAAAATCCAACGCATAGTTTGGGCGATTTTCCACAGCATATATAACTCTCTCTATTCTAAGTATTTAACTCCATATACATGTACGTATGCGAGGATGTAAGAAGTAATTTAGCAAATTATTTTTTTTTAAATCCTCTGAAAACTGAACGGTCCAATGTACGACGTGTTTATTAAAACAAAGAGAACCGTCAATGATGTCGGAGTCGATACTCTAATTATAGCAATTTAGAAATGAAACAAAGCTTGCAAGTTACGATACGATAACAATAAATGGGAATGGGGGATATTAGTGAAAGGAGGGGGGCCGAGACAGATGGGGGAAGCCGAAATAATGGAGGAAGATAGAAATTTCTGTAACTTATCAAATATACTGTGACATACCGATATGTCACATGAAAATAAACATTTATTTGTAGACTGTATGGTGGAACATGCATTAGAATATATCACGAGAGCATGGGCTTAGCAACGACCGGGAATAAACAATGTAGTTTTTGTTTTTGTAAATGCATTAGGAGGTGGCTACATGCCGAAAGTAGAAAATTTGGGATTGGGCGAAGAAGTTTAGACGATCGAAAGGTCAGCTACACCAAAATGTAACGAACGTATGGATTGGCTGGGTGAGAGAAGGACGGTCAAATGTTATGAAAAAAAAGAAGATATGTCTTCGAGGGGTGAATCATGCAGGAAGATTTGATTCTGACCGGCATCGCGTGTCTGAACTGATCGTAGGTTCGTGAGAGGGAGCGAGTGTAGTGCAGATAGTCAGAGTCGGGTTATCAGATCGTGAAATTTTAAGGACAGTAAATGATATTGCAGATATTGCATGTGGAAGTAATATTGACGCATAAATTGGGACTTTGTCGGGAGTGGTAATCGAATTATAGATTTCGGGACTATGTCATAGGACGTAATCGGAACTGAAAATTTTGATAGTTTGAGACCAGTTTGGATAGGAGCAGAAGAGGATTTCTTGGGACTTTGGACTACGGCAAGCTCGCAAGATATTTCGACTGAGAAGTCTACGAGGGACATCAACGAAGAATAGATAAGTTAACCGCGGTATAAAACTAAAATTCAAAGATATCTTGATAAAAGGCCTAACATCAAAATAATTTATTAAATTCACTAAATTGTTTACTAAAAGGTAACAATAAACTTTATTAAATTTTGTTCTTTAAAAAAGAAAGTGATCTTTCATTTAGTCAATCCAAACAGTAATGGACTAGGAATTAGAATCATTCTATTTCAGATTCCCAGCAGCGCTGTATAGTCTGCGGATCCTATAATCCATTATAAAGGTAATAAGGATTATAATATATCGTGACCCATTGACCCAGCTAGCTGGACGCTAAGATCTTTGCAAGAAATTAAAGTAGAGAGAGAAATTTGTATATCTCAATACATGAAAAAAGTGAAAATATTTAAGAACATTATAAAGGTCGAAATTGAAAAAACGCAAAAGATTGGTAAACGCTCTTATAATGAAAATTATTTAATATTCGTTAATCATAAATTTTGAAAGAAGACCATACCATTAACAAATCCAGTTTATAGTTTCACTGATTCTAGGAATTGTTTATGTAATCTGTTGGAGCCTGATGAAGGGGACCAATGATGTAATCTGCCCGAAACGCTACCAAATAACTTCAAGATCTGACAATGTTTCATAATTATAACAACATTGTGTCCTGATGTTTTACACTCAAGTCTTTCTATAACCTGATCTGCTTTTCATCTTCCCTTGAGAAACAATAAGAACAATTTTTGGAAAAGATTCAAGCTATTTGAGAAAGATTTATTAGGAACATGAAAAATAGATCAGGTTAGTGGAAAACAAACACGAACTTAGAACGCAAACAACGAACGAAATGGGTGTACATATGAGTGTATTTGTGTGTGTGTGTGTGTGTGTGTGTGTGTGTGTGTGTGTGTGTGTGTGTGTGTGTGTGTGTGTGTGTGTGTGAATTAAAGCATTCTTACTGGACTGCAAATTTTCTGTGTCGCTACCTCATTTCAGACGGTGATCGTATTTCAAAGTCTGGAAAGAGAAAACACGTGATGACCACACCTGGCTTTAATTACACTAGAAATTGTTTAATAGATTTGAAGGTACTTTAACGGCCTCCTTGCTCTCCTTCAGATGTGTTTTTTCTCAGTCATACTATACAATTTCTTTTCCTTGCCTGTGATTCGATGAATTTATCATACAAAAGGAAGATAGCGCTGTTAGCCCAGTTACTTCAAGTGCGCTCCCTAAAGTCATGGATGTTACGCAATTCGAGAAACCACGAACTCCTGTACGGACGACCTTTTGAGAACCTCGGTTACAAACGGCGTCGAGTTCCTAGCTGAAGGAACAAAAGGCACTGACTGACTACGACGTAATGAGAGAAAAATACAAAATAAGTTAATGAAGGATTACTTCACATACGCTCAATGCAAAATAAGGGATAGAAAACGTGTCGCAATAACCCAACAAATCGTTAAAAAAGATCAGGAATTAAGTGGATAGACTCTAGGGTGTTCGCCTTGTAATGGCTTAAAGGTTTTTCCACCCACATTGTGTCATGTGATAAGTTTTAAATTTTTTAAATAAATGACCTACTAAAACGGGAATAAAATAATATAGTTAACGTTTTTAGAAGTTAATGTTTCTGGGTTTTACAAATGTGCATGAAACCCCTTATATTAAAACACATTTTAGCGTATACGTGCATTGTCACTCAACCGAAAGATAACTGCAATGAACATTTCCCCGAATTTTATGTTTACCTAATTGCTGATCGTGCACAGCGAGCTTTTTTGAACAAGCGCTGTGCGAAAAGGGAAATGATAATGCGAAATAAACTCGCCCTGGTATCATGCCTCGTTGTTCCGGGAGCGCAGCATGATAGGTCGATGACAGCCGCGAATATGCAGCTTGAGTGACACTGATTGACTGCACTCACCAACGTGGATGGAATGCGGGAGGATGTAGACCCCAAAAATACGTCCCGAGTGGCACAGAGCATACAAAGCAAAAACATTTTTACGGGATGAAATGGGAACAGAATATTCTTGTAAAATCTTGCCTGAGCATTAAATGATTCCGGGCGAGTCTTCTACTGAGGTTGTTAGACTTGTAAGTGTCGTGTACGTTGTATTTTGGTAGCTAGCGGTGTTCTTTCCAAATGATACTTGAGATCTACCGTCGACTTATACGTCCGGTTGTGTGGTTTTCCTCCACCACAAATATTGATTACTTTCCTAGGCTATGTTTATCATCTAAAACTCATCGTAAAGAATGTTTATTATAAATTACTATTAGAATTAATTTCATATAAAGCACAATATAATATGATCCAAAATCTGTTTAAAAAGTATCTTTTTACAAAAAAAAGACACAACAAATTTCTGGGATTTTATCAGAAAGCATGTTGTCGTTCTGATAGGAAAGCAACTACAAAAATAAAGTTAATGATACAAAGGAATGTTCAAGTCTAGTTCAGAATGACATTCAGTTAATTCCTAAAGCATCTCTCCACAACATTTCTAGTTGCATTTCCTCATTTACCATTCTCATTGTTGGTATTTTGACGTTCACGTTCATATTGCTGTTGTATTTGGCCGTTGTTAAGATATGTTACTAATATGATAGTTACTCATTATGGCCGTTACTAATATGACTTTATTGTGTTTGAGAAACTTTTTACATTCTCAGTTGTGTTGCGCGAGTTGTCAGAATCTGCGTTTACAACAGCTATGAGTGAGCAGAGATATTAGACAGACGATTTCAGAGATAGATATTTATTTTACATAGTTTCTAAAACTTCTCTATAAGAATGTCCTAGTGCTTTTGTAATAATAATGATGTGAAATTACAAAGGTTTAATATAATAATTATTCTGAAGATGATATCATGATTTAGATGAGTACGCAAAAGCACTGTTTTTCAATGTATTACAAAATAATCGCAAAAATTACATAAATGTTCTTGTAAAATATTGTAAGATGATAAACAAAACAGTAATAAAGCAAATACCGTTCTGAAGTCAATATAACAGTTGATTTCGTAACAACTTTTCGTTGGAGCCCTTGGGACCCCCACACTAACGGTTGCGTTTCAATATCATGCTACCGGGAGCGGTAGCTCCGTGCATCAACTGATGTCACTGCAGCGCCTCTGACCGGGAGGTCCTAGGTTACACTCCCCACGGCGGCAGGATTTTCCACACTAGCTTTTCAGCGAGATCGAATTCAGTCGCTGTGTGGAGGATAATTCTAGCGACCGGCTCTGATCGGTAGTTTTTCGAGGTTTCTCCTACCAATACCAGGCGAATGCCGGAGCAGTCCCCTAACAAACGGGCCACGGACCGCGCGCGACCTTTCCTTCCTTTTCCTTGTCCTATCCTCACCCTTTACACACACACTTACACTAACATGCACTACACTATCACGCATTCCGGGAGACCGGTCGGAATCTTGCCCCGGCTAGGGCGATTTCTCGCTGGTGGGAGAGTCGTGATTAGGAGGAAACCCTGCTAACCGACGGTATCTCGCCATCCAGCGGGGGAAGATCATCGCCATCTCCCGAGGAAAAGACATGCACTACACTTACGGAACTAATAAGCTGTTGACGCGCCCTGAATCACTAACCAACCAACCAATATCATGCTTGGCCATGCGAGGGTTACCCGTTGCTCCTGACGAAGCGCCAGGAGCGCGCGCCATCGCGGAATTAGCCCCCAATTACCCGATTGCGCTGTCGCGGCGCTGGGCGGGCGCCAAATGAGCCGAGTTAAAGAGCAGCTCCCGCTTATTTTTCTACTCTCAAAGACAAAGCAAGCGACGTCTAGCATGCTTGGAGTCAAGTAGACGCCGGAATATCAAACCAAGAATGTCACAAAACAGAACTAGCGTTGTTAGAAAAGTATACACTTCCTCGTGTTATTTATAGCGGTTAAGTAACGTTAAAATAGTTTCAATATTAAAATTATTGCAGTTTGTACAGTTTTGCGTAATTTTCACACGACAAGGGAAATTTACTCCAGGAACGAACAAATGTTATTGATTTCTTGTTGTAGAAACCATTGAATGCCCTATTGAAAGTCCGCATCAATCATAAAATCGAGTTGCTATCCTTATTAATATTTCAAATAACATCTAGAAGCAACCATTGACCTTTCGAACAAATGAACACGAATGAATAAACAAACAAATAAATACATACATAAATGCATAAAGCAATACATAAAGAAATAATAAATAAATACATAAATAAATATAAAAATAAATATATAAATAAATAAAATTATACGGCGGGATATATTTATAGCTCAGAAATTATAAAATCGACTAACTTATTTTCATCGTTTTCAACACGTTCCTCTTATTCCCTCATTTTTGAAAACAAATACAGAATATTAACATTTCGAACATTCCTCGAATTAATGTATCTTCGAAATAATAGCCCGAACCTGACGCCGAGCTATGTGCTATTTTCATGTGTCGCCTCTATTTCGCACAGCGCGTGCTTTTGGCGCGAGCACGCTGACTCAGTGCGCCGCTGCGTCTTCATTTGTCAACGTGGTCGTCGGAACGCGTGTTTGCGCCATGTGTTTCCAGTTAACAGCAAAGATCGCGGCGTCCTGACAAATGGACAGGAAGTTTTTGCGGCTTGCGATGTTGTTTTTGAGAAGAAAAAAAAACGTAATAAGAGATGAAATTGAGTAAAGACTGTAGAAATGATTTCCGGTAAACAGATTGATCTTTTCGTGTTTCTGGGCGCGTCAACTGCTTTGGTCATTAGTCCCGTCAGAGTAGTGTATGTTTGTTCCCGGGAGATGGTGGTGATCTTCTCCTGTTGGATGGCGAAATCCGGCACTGACCTACCGTCGGCTAACAGGGTTTTCCCCTAACCAGGTCTCTACCAGCAACGGGACACCGCCCCAGGCGGGACAAGCTCTGAGCTCCCCGACCGGTCTCCCGGAATATGTGGTAGTGTAGTGCATGTTAGTGTAAGTGTGTGTATAAGGGGAGAGGATAGGACAAGGAAGAGGAAGAAAAGATCACGAACGGCCCGTAGCCCATTTGGTAGGGTACTGCTCTGGCAATCGTCTGATGTTGATCGGAGAAACCACGGAAAACTCCCGATCAGAGCAGCCGAACGCTAGAATTCTCTCCAGACAGCGACTGAATTCTGTGATTTCTAGTAAAATCTGTGCGGTTTTGACGTGTCATTCAACAAGCTTTAAAAGTTGCCACTCATTACACATTCTTCGAGTTGTTCCACACTTCTGAACAAAAAGCTAGGGCAATATAAAAAAAGGAGATATTATTTGGCGCTCGTTGATTGAAAAAAAAAATGCAGAAACCTCCTCGATCTAAAGAAGTACAAAGCGAAAAAGTATTGAATTAAAGCTAATTAAATTTTACCAAAACATACCGGTAGTCACCCATTTGCGATTCAAGGAAAGCAAAAATTAAAAATGTGTTTCACCCTAAGTAGGCGCGCGAGAAATAATCACGTAAATGCACGCGCGGGGTATAGAGTACGCCATTTCATTTGCTTGTATACCAACTAAAATATAACTAAATACGACTCGTACTTTAAAAAATCGTATTTACTACAATAAAATTCTTTATTCGAACATTTTCTTCTTCCACAATTTTTTTTAACAGAGTAAACAAAAACGGAGACAAAAATATGATGAATGCAGGGGGTTTGTCTTTTACGTTATTAGCCATTTTTGTGTATGCGATGGGAATAATTTTGTTCAAAATATGTTTTTTGTGTTCTACAAAATTTGCTTTTCAAGGGTGTGTTTTTTCACTTTTTAATTCCTTATAATTGTTTCTTGCGACACGATCTTTTTGTGTTTGAAAATGATTTTAGAAAAAAATCTTCGCCGTTTTCAGATAACTCGTCGCTATTGCTATGACAATTGTAGCGTGATGTGCGTACCTCTTCTTCAGATTTACTGTCATGATTGGTAATTTGTAGTACATTTTCAGGTTCATGATCTGACGAGTCGTCGTTTTTCTGTTCTTTTAAATGCGATTCTGTACCAAACTTTGTACCTAGAAGAGCGCAACTAGTGCTACGGGTACTTTCTATTGTGAAAATAAAAAAAATTAAATTACATAACTAGGCGCGCGGCGTACAGAGTACGCCTAGATGGACGGAAAAAGGAAAAGAGTTCGCACACTTCGCTCGCGACTCGCCGCTCTCACTCGCGACTCGCCGCTCTCGCTCGCGACTCGCCGCTCTCGCTCGCGACTCGCCGCTCTCACTCGCGACTCGCCGCTCTCGCTCGCGACTCGCCGCTCTCGCTCGCGACTCGCCGCTCTCACTCGCGACTCGCCGCTCTCGCTCGCGACTCGCCGCTCTCGCTCGCTACTCGCCGCTCTCGCTCGCTACTCGCCGCTCTCGCTCGCTACTCGCCGCTCTCGCTCGAGACTCGCCGCTCTCGCTCGCGACTCGCCGCTCTCGCTCGCTACTCGCCGCTCTCGCTCGCTACTCGCCGCTCTCGCTCGAGACTCGCCGCTCTCGCTCGAGACGTCGCGCTAGCGTAACGTAGTAAATTACGTTTTTACGTCTTGTGTCACCAAAAACTAAATACTAATTAGAAAAATTACTGCTATTATTTTGCTTCATTTAAGATGATAATTTGCTAATTACATAATTAAAAGGCAAATGTTCAAAGTATGTAATAATTACAATTTAATAAATGTTTCCCAGATTATACATTAGCTTAATTATTTATAGTAACATTGTTGGTACATCATTTTCTTCTGTTTTTTTTCGTATTTTGAAACAAGAACACCTTCACCAATTACAGTGTATTTTTGTAATTTCTTTAAAATATAACTAAAGTTTGCAAATGATATATCATATCATCGGATACAATGAGGTAACGTCACTCAATAAAAAATATTTTATAATTATATAATAATTTATAATATATTTTATTACATATTTATATATATATATATATATATATATATATATATATATTATAAATTATTTCTTAAATTATTAAATAATTTATAATATATTATAATGTACTCCCCCTTGTGTTATAACAAAGATACGTAAAAATACAGGTCAAAGACCAAGTATCAGCCACACAAGGCTCTCTGATGCGGTGTGCACCACGCGTGGACTATATTTGGGAATAGGCCAAGTTGGAAAGTAGCACGTGCCTGGGGCGCGGGGGTGGCGGATCTGGCCTCGCACCGCACACGCGGGCGGCGCTGTTTGCGTCGGATAAACCCCCGATCCGCCGACGCTCGCACGCGCTGTGTTGGAGCTGACAACATCGTCACGCGCCCCCGCCCCCGACTCGTGCCTGTCAGTCACGCCTCCGCGGCGACCGCCCCGCCCCCGGTCCTAGTTGCCTTCGATGCCTCTTCCACTGCGCTCCACCACCTTGACTCGTCGCTTTCGACTCGCCGCTCTCGCTCTCTCGAGACTCGCCGCTCTCGCACTCGCTCTCTCGAGACTCGCCGCTCTCGCTCTCGCGCTCTCGAGACTCGCCGCTCTTGCTCTCGCGCTCTCGAGACTCGCCGCTCTCGCTCTCGACACTCGCCGCTCTCGCTCTCGACACTCGCCGCTCTCGCTCTCGACACTCGCCGCTCTCGCTCTCGACACTCGCCGCTCTCGCTCTCGACACTCGCCTCTCTCGCTCTCGACACTCGCCGCTCTCACTCTCGACTCACCGCTCTCGCTCTCGACTCGCCGATCTCGCCACACCGCTCTTGCATTTGCCTCCTCACTCTCACCCTGTGTTCCCCGTTCACCTCGTCGCTTTGCCGCTTTCACTCTGTTCTCCTTCACCTCTCCGGTTACTTTGTCTCACCGTTCTCGCCCTCATCTCTTCGCTCTAGTCCTCGCTTCACTTCTTCCGCCTTTGCGTCTCCGGTCTCGCTCTGCCCTCATCGTTCTCGTACTCGCCTTCCCGCTGTGGCGCTGTCCTCGCAGCCCCTCCCATCGCTTTCATCTCTCCGTCTTTCTCTCGCCACCCTCGCGCCTGTACTCTATCCTCATCAGCATAGTCAGCGTCATGCTCCCTCATTTAGACCTCCGTTTCCAGGACCATCTCCCCTGGCGTGTCTTTGACACCAACCAGACATTCCCCAAACTATTCATCCATTTACTGACATCAAACGCCCGCCCTCACCACGTGATTTCTGACTTCCTCGAATATCGCAATATCTTCTCCACGTACGCTGATGTGCATAACCGCACACAGTAAACTGAAATGCTTTTGTGCCGAAGGTCAGGGAAATGGAGTATAGAACGCCTTTGACTGCATCCCAATATATCTCATTCCAGTCGTGTCCCGTGTGTGAGCAAGTTCACCTATAGCACTCTCACAATTGCTTTCTTCTGTGGTATTTTAACTTATGAATCTCCATAAAGATCATTATCTCTATCTCCAGTAGCACGTGTTTAGTTTTCAAGGGAATAAATAAAAAATGCCAATTTGTGTGATTTATGGCTTCCAGATTTGAAATTACTTACAAGATTCCCAATATTCTTAGAATTCATCAAAATACTGTGAATGTCCAATGCTTGGTATCAATTCCGTAATTTCTGCAAAATGCACTGGCGTCTACACAAAGGATTTTCCACATGCCATCATAATTTATTTTGCGATATACATCTAGAAGATTACGGTTCGCCACAAGATTCTACTCGAGAATGCTACTCCTGATCTATTTCAGAATTTCACCACCTCATTTGTGTTTTCACTTAATTATCTTCGTAAAAAAAGCATGATTATTTTTACTCAATTGTTAGTACTTCAAAATATCTTGCATTCCCTTCCCATGATATCCTGGAAACAACCCTATTCTGAAAGTTATATGAATTCGCTCACTTATCGCAGATCGCAATCACGACTCTTCTGATATCGCACAAGTCAACATCATCGTCACATCTGTTTAATTTCGACGCACATCTTGACACCTTTCTGAAGGATACAAAGCGTCAGCCGAACGTCAAACTGCACCCCACCCTTTCTCGACACCATCATCCCCCCACCTCCACCCTAGCAGCCCCCACCCTCCGTCTTCCGATATCGCACAATCACACAATCCACATCATCATCACATCTGCCATCTGTTTAATTTCCATGCACATCTTGGCACCTTTCTGGAGGATACGAAGCGTCATCCGAACGTCAAACCGCGCCCCACCCTTTCCCGGCGCCTTCATCCCCCCCACCCTCACCCCCGCAGTCCCCCCCTCCGTCGCGGTCGCCGCCAACCGCAGCCGCCCCACGCAGCTGTGTTATTGCGTAAGTTGAAATGCGCGGGCGGGCGGAGGCGGCCGTACATATGTAATGAGCGCGGGGCGCTACACATGTCGAGCGCGGCGGAGCGGCGCGGGGGCGGGGAGGAGGGGGAGGGGGAGGGGAAAGGCGAGGGCTCGGCGGGGAGGGGCGCTCCCGGGACACGTGTTGCCCTAATGAGACGGCCACTGTATTGCAATGCGCAGCGCCCAAGTCTCTCCTCGCCCCGCCACGCCCCTCCCCTCCTCTCCCCTCCCCTCCCCGCCCCCGCGACGGCCCGGCCCTGCCGCTCGCGATCGATCTGTCCGCCGCCGCCGCCGCTGCCGCTGCCTGCATGTGTCTGCTGGGCTTCATATGAACCTGAGGACCGCTGCCATGCATTATTGATACGGCCGCTGCCGGCAGACTTATCGACCGCCGAACGCTGGCCCGTTCCTCGCGTCGTCCCGTCCACCCCCTCGTCCCATTCCCACATTCGCTTTCCTCCTCCTCCCCCGTGCGGGATGGTCTACCCGTGATTGGGCAGCGGTGGCGCCTGGTTCCGCCTGGTTCAACCGAATGGAGCGTAGGGTACGTGTTTACCAGTCCAGCACACGGCCGGGTGACCGTCATTTTCGCCGTCGACCCACCGTTTGCGTAGGAGGCTGACTGCTCGTGGACAGGAAGTACCTTTTGCGCGACAATCGACTTCTCTGCTCAACCACTCTACCATCGAATCAAAATTGACCACCATTCGCGTAGGAGGCTGACTACTCGTGCACACAACTTACCTTTTGCCCGACGATCGACTTCTCTTCCTAACCATTCTACCATCAAAAGAAACTATCATTCGCTTAGCCCACTATCCATATAAATGGTTCTCTCAGCCCATCATTCATTTAAAAGAACATTCAGATGGCAATTACCCAGATATTTAGTAATTTTACAACTGCCAGACCACGCGTCCACCCAAACAACCATTATCTCAGCCGACCTGTATTTCAATCATTCAGCAGAGTCCCAGAGTTTCTGCGCATCTACTGTCTCCCTCTCATGCAATGTGATTAAGAAAAGTATGCAATTTCGCACATCGTGAACAATAATTTATTGCTCGTAAATTCACAAGGTTTATTATTTATTTTCATAAATTTACTTAATTTTTATAACTTAGAATGTGAAGATAAAAAATAAATGGATATTCCATATAATTCTAATCTAAATGGGTATTTCTATTTCTCATTTTATAAATATTCATTCCCCATAAACGTTCTTATTGTTTTATTTTCAATAACATCTTGAATTACGCAGGTGGAATGACTGAGAAATTTCTTGGCCGTTCCTTCTCATTCCCAAAATTACCATTTGTTTATTATATTCTGTTCGCAATTTCTATTCGGTATCTTTGATTTATATTTACAGATAATTTGTATACACTAAAACAATAATTCAGTGTGAAATAAGTGTAATATTAATTTAATACTATTAAATTCTAATATAATATTCAATTTCAATGCAAACATTGCTTTTCCCAAATTTAATAATGTTTGGAAATCATGGCACACTTGGATTAAAATGGGTAATGTCCCGAATTTTTAGGCACAGAATCCGCAATTCACTGTTTATGTTCGTCTGTGCGCTGCTGTGTAACGACATCCAGTGCATAACAGTCTTGTTTGTACAGTGCAAATGTTATAGGGAATTCATGGATTCATTTATTGCGTAGAAAATACTCCTAATATTTTATTGAATTATTTACCACGAATGTATAATGAAAAGTTAGAACAAAATAATAAGAACCCTATAATTTATAAAAAAAAGCAAGATGTTATCGCCAAAATCACCGTGTAATCTGAAGTTTATTCTACGCACGTCAAACATTATTTGTACACTTGAATAAATTCCCTGATTCCTAAGCTTAATTCTTTTCGTCACATTCAGACGTTATTCATAGTTATTGTTATTAGCTATATTTTTTGCTGGTTAATGTGTTTCAAGATGGGAAAGAGGAAAGAACTTAGCAGTGAAGTAAACGAAATCATCTTAACTCTTGGTTTACAAGGCTATTCTGTAAGATAAATTGGACGCAGAGTGAAAAAACCTCATTCTATAGTCAACTATATGTTAAATAATTTTAAATACAACGGTTCAACAAAGAACCTACCAAGAAAAGCCAAGAGAAAGATATTCAATGACAAATGCGAATGATTTATAGTTCAACAGGTGAGGAAAACCCCAACATTAAGTGCTTCCAACATCCGCAAAATGATGAAATAAATCACGCAAAATAAACTGTCAAACCAGACAATTTGCAGAGTACTGTGAAAGTACGGCTATCATGGCAGAAGAGTACGAAAGAGGTCATTTAAGGGTAGAAAAAATCGACTTGCCAGAATTAAATTCTGCAGAGGGCGCAAATATAAAAATACAATGTTCAGGAGTAATGTTATTTGTTCGGATGAAACGAAAATAACTCTTTATGGGTCTTATGAATGCCGAACGGTATGAGAGAAAGGTAAATACGGCCAACAAAATTTGCATCATTCTGTCAACTGTGAAATGTGGAGAAAGTTCTGTGATGTCTTGGGGAGTATGTCGTCTAATGGGGTTGGAACTATGCAGATCATCGATGGAAATATGAATAAATGGGGTACATAGATGTCTTGAAGAAATATCTTAAGCAAAGTGCAGAAAAAATGGAATTAGGGCTAAGATACATTTTTCAACAAGATAATGACCCAGGAACACTCCTGATATCTGCTAACAGTGGCTTATATGGAAAGTGCCCAAGCAATTGCGAACTCCCCATCAATATCCTGATCAGAACCCTATCAAATATACGTGAGTTGTTTTAAAGAAAAAGGTGCATTCAAGAAATCCTAAGTCACTGGAACAATTAAACGTGGTATGGCAGAAGACTGGGGAAAATATAATGATATGAGGTGTATTCAATGAAGAGACGATGAAAAGCAGTTCTTAAAAATAACGACTAGGCGTCAGGATATTAAATTTTTTTTTCTTCTGATTTCTTGAATACATTCTTTAATTTTTTAATATTGTGCAAATAAGACTGTTGCACGATAATAGACAAATTTATATCAAATGATTTATTTATATTTTATTTGAAAGCAAATAAAGTGTTTGTTGGCTGTTTTTGTTTATACAGAATTATATGAAGAAGAAAAAACGATAAAGATAAGAAAAAAATCAAAAAGTGTAAATATTTCATTTTTAATTAAAAAAAGTCAATGTACAAATAATAATTTGGTACACACCCTACTTTCATTTTTTAGATTATGCTTAGTATGACTCTTAAACAATATTTTAAAGCAGTGACCTTGTTGAAAAAATTATTAAATGTAACTAACAAATATTTACAATTTAATAATTTTTGCCTGTGATATTATATCCTTCAAAAACTATCAAAACCAAGGAAATTATAGACTTACGTTTACAGAAGTACTACTTGAACAAATTCGACACTTTCAAGAGAAACATCCCAAGTGCCGGTAAAATTTCCTTTGTGCCCACTGCTTTACACTTACAAGCACAACACTACTACCATTCAGTGACCATTCACAAGCTTAGAACTTGTCCCGGCTGGGATAATGCTCTGATTGTGGGAGATACCTGGATAGAGAAAACACCGTAATTCGACGTGTTGGTTGGCGCCGGATCTCACTATCCAGCTGGGGAAGAACACAGCAACTCCCGTTGGGATTGGATATATCATTCACTACAAGTACGGAATTAATTACCACATCACTTGACCCGCCCGAAAAGCAGAAATAATAAATCGAACCGGAAAAGTAGTAAGGGTTGGCTGGGTCAACTTGCCTTCCGTTTCAAGGTGAGATAATGTATCCTGACAACTTTCTTCACTACGTCGGCGTGTTTTACACGACTTTCACCTCTTAACCGTTACTTACCCACGTTGGCACACGGAGTGTGCTAGTCGCATTCATTTGGTTCCTGACGACAATACTTGCATTATATTGCATTGTCTCTTCCGCTAAACTTTCTTCTCAGTTTCTTTAAGAGTTTGAACAGATGTTTCAACTGCTTCGTTGCAAGTGTTTGGAGTAAACTAGTTAAATTTTTTCTAATACCATTTTGGCGCACTCTATGCACCACGCGAGTAATAATGTAAAGACATACAACAATGGACTCTCAATGTATAGGTTGCAGAAATTGAATATTACGTATGATGGAATGAAATATGGATAAAATATGTTGCGTAAAATATTAATATATATTTTGTTAACACTCGCTCATATTTACAGTATTGTAACACGTAAAATATCATCTAAAAATAACAGTATAAAATAGACCCGTATTATGAATTGCACATTTTACGTAACAAGTATACAATGTATTGCAATTTATCGCAATTATTGTTTATGTTATTGCTTAAACAATATTTCCTTTGTTGGCGTACTCAGTGTGCCGCGCAAGTAATTACGTGACAAAAAGAAACGCGGGGAATTAAAGGTTAAGCGCATTTTCTTTCACCTCTCTTTTACCATCTGCAACTTGATTCTCTTCCGTAGCGACTTGTACGTACGAGGATGAGTCTGCGCGCCCTACCTGCTTTACGCCTTATTTTGCCGAGGTGTGCCTTACGCCTTATTTCGCCGAGGTGTGCCTTACGCCGCAGAGTTGCGGGAACTTTCGCTTCCTTGAGAAGAAAAGAAACCTAATTCTTGCGGCGAACGCAGGAAAAATTAATGACCTAAGTTTTCGTGAAATATGGATCCTTACAACAGATACAGAAATCTTGTAAAGTGCGGTATAGTAATACTACCAGTTTTTCATCTTATTTTATAAATATAAATAATTTATAGCGTTACGTTTGCTTGCGTTCATCTTGTTTTGGGAGTTCTACAGATACTTGTGTTCAAGGAGTAGATTTCTTAAAATAATGTTTTTCTTTTGATATATTACGTTGAAAAATGACGCGTCAGAAATTATAATCTATACAAAAGTAATATATTTTTCATAATTAACTAAAATATTGCATCACCTTTTCTTCAATTATAGAATTATTTTATACTTATTCGCAATAAAACGTATTTTTAAAAGATTCTTTTTAATTAATTATATGATGTGATCATCAGAATGTCCGTTAAGTATAAATTACTAACCGGGAAAAAATCCGGTTGACCCTGTATTTCTATTACACGTACGTTGAAATAAAGCACTTCTTCCCAACCAAATAAGAAGCACATTGTTATATAGTGTGTAGTCTAAATCTAACAAATTTCTTTTCAAACACTTTAAAAAAGAGAAAGTTAAAGAACATTTAGTTTTCGAAATTTCTCTGGGGTCACATATGAAAGTTATTTCACCACCAACCGAACATTTGCTGGGGACTTTGAAGGAGTTAGAAGAAAAGAGGTGCTTTCTATTCAAAAGCCCACTTATAGAAGCGACTGGTCCAATAATAAGGCGTTCAGCATATCTAAAATTCACTTCAGGAGTTCCATTCTACGATCTCATGACCAGAGCGCTTTTATACGGAGGGTCGGCCTGAATGTGCAAACCGCCACCGATCCGCAGCCAATTTTTTCGATCGCCACACCTCCCCTCCCCAACCCCTCCACAAGCATCTACACACTGGCGGAAACGTGCCAAAAATTGACAGAAACTGTGTATTTGAAAACAATTCAATGGTGAAATGTTACCTTAAATTGCACATATTTTGTTGGTAGATAATGAATGTTGTAACAAGAGAAAAATTTCTTAACACTCAGAGAGTTTATAATTTTTACTGCAAAAATAAGCAAATCATGGAATTGTTAAAAAACTGTATATCAATATACTAATACAAAGTTTTATTTCCAAAACTTTTATTTCATGAAATCGCCAAAATGCAGTAAAATTAGTTTAGAATTGTAGACTTAATCGTGTTCAAAGGAAAAAATTGTAAAGACAAGTTCTGATCTATCACCTTCAAAATAAACATAAAATATTTCGTTAAAAGAAGATTAAAATAAACGATTATTTTGTTTATTTTTATTTAATGCACGTAGAATGTTGAGTTTTGTTGGTGTGAGTCTTAATTGAAGTTATATAAAATACTCATTCTCTTAATTTGGTGTCGTTTGAAACCATTAAAGTCTACACTTCCAGTTATTGTTATGAACAAATATCTTGTTTACCTCCCATTCTACCAGGAACGACCCTTTCACTTCACTATGTCTCCCGACACATCCATATTTTTCGCTCGAGTCATCTTTCCCATTTTGTGACTCCCTCCACTAACAACAGTAATAAATTTTCTGCTGATATGCACCCCTCCAAAGTTGCTTTTAATTTTGGTTCAATTAATTATAAATTCCAACTCTTTGAAGCGCTCCTTATCGTATTTCACCTCATTTATGGGCACTGCCTAGGTGTCATCGCCGACATCATTCTTTTGCCTTCCTAATGATCATCACTACTGCCTTGATTGATTGATTGATTGATTGATTCGTGACTCCTGGCGCGTCCATTGTATTGGTCATTAGTCCCGTTAGTGTAGTGCATGATTTTGTCTGGAGATGGCGGTGATCTTCTCCAACTGGATGGTGACATCAGGCGCTAACCTCCCATCGGCTAGTGGGGTTTCCCTCAACCAAGTATCTCCCACCAGCTAAACACCGCCCTAGCCGGGACAAGCTCTAAGATCTCGACCAGTCTCCCGGAATATGTGGTAGTGTAGAGCATGTTAGTGTGAAAGTAATGTGTGAGGAGAGGACGAGGAAGAGGAAGAAAAGGTCTTGCGCGGACACTTGCCCGTTTATTAGGGCACTACACCGGTATTCGTCCGGAGTTGATCGGAGAAACCACGGAAAACTACCGATCAGAGCAGCCGGCCGCTACAATTCTTCTCCAGACAGCGACTGAATTCGACTTAGCTGAAAAGCTAGTGTCGAAAATCCTGCCACCGTCGGGACTCGAACCTAGGATCTTCCGGCCAGACGCATTGCAGTGACATCAGTAGACGCCCTGAGCCACCTCTCCCGATATCTCTACTGGCGATGGATTCGCCGGGACCACCGTGCAACACCACCGACCTCCGCAGTCGAGCCGAGGAAGAACATTGGGAGGCTGTTGGAAGGGCATTTAATGCAGGGAGCAAGGGAATACGCATTTAATTTTTGCAATTTTATCTGCTATATGTTCCTAATATTTTGCAATCGTATAATGTGTCCTTCTTTATTGGTATTTTATAATGTTTAATTTGAACTGCTACGAATCCTCCCGTTGAATTTCGCAATTTTATCTGCTACCTGTAATTAAAATGTAAATGTATCTATTAATTGTTATTTAATTTCCTATCTTATTTAGAATTTTTTGTAATTTTATTATAATTTTCTGTATCTTGTAGACTGATGATGACGGCATAGCCGTCGAAAGCCAGCTATCTTAATAGAAATAATATGTTGACGAAGATGACCTCTTTTATTTCTTCTCGTAAGAACGCCAAAAACACCACATCAGAATTCCCACAATTGTTGGAAGGGCGTAGGAAGAGCGTAGGAAGGGCATGGGAAGGGCATGGGAAGGGCATGGGAAGGGCATGAGAAGGGATGGGAAGGGCATGGGAAAGGCATGGGAAGGGCATGGAGAGGGTTGCGGGACTCCGCCAAACGCGCCCACTGGGACGAAGAGCGAAGGGTTTTTAATCGGATCGAAAGGGAGAGCGGCAGAGAGGCAGGTTGCGAAAGCACACTACGAAAGGGCGGTTATGGAGACACGGAGTGGAGTGGACCTGGAGGAAAAGGAGGGCAAAACGCCCAATGATGGGGAGTAGTCCCTTTAAGGTTATTTCTCTCACGAACAAAGAATTCAACGATCGGCATCACAATCGATTTCAGAAAGGTCGAGCTGCCAATTGGAATTCACTGTAAAGTTGTAAATGTCTCCGTTAGAAGATGAATGATGCATTATTTGATTATGATATTTGTGAACGTTTCCTACAAACACTTTTTAATATTCAGATTACTTTTGTTAGAAGTAGTATCACGTCATATTTACGAATTTAATAGAATCATACGAACGTTTCAAGAAATAACAAAAAAGAAAATTTTTTATTAAAATTTCTTTATTTGCGGAAAGTTTCAGATTACGTATATACTTTTCTCTTTCCCAAGAAATAGCATAGAACTGTGTAAGATGGTATTAATACAAATGGAGCAATTATCACTTGAATTTCATCTCCACAGCTGAAAACATCTCTTTTGATACAAGGAGTCCTACAAAGAGAACATCATCTTTAAGTTTGAAATGTTTATTTAACATTTTTAAGGGGGAAAGGGATATTGATGACTTTCTATTTATTGCATTGGATAATAAACGCAGAATGGTAATGCAAAATATTATTAAATTATTAGATTTAATTATGCAAAAGGAATATATCACTGTTTTTCATGGCTTGCACATTCGACTCCCTGCGGGGTGTTTATTTATATATATGTATAATAACTGATCCAAAATCAGCATTTTATGTTGTTTTTTTATATCAAATGATATTAGTCGTATTGGCGTTAATTTAAATCCCCCATTAGCCTCTTTGAAAGAAACGTATACACAACAAATTGAAAATATTTTTATGATTTAACTGATTAAATATGACATTTTGTGAGATGTTCGTTGTTGTTGCAATGAGAAATGAGAAAATTACTGTATCTTAAATAAATAATGCAACATCAATTATAAATAGCACACAATGTTGCTAAAGTAATTCAAGATTATTGGACCCACAGAAAAATATTTAATATTAAAAACGGTGTTGAAATACTCTCCGATACTTCGAATCCCAAAGAGATGTTATTGAAGACTTCTAACAGCAATAAATCCGAGACTCACAAAGTTTGCATCAGCATGAAGACATCGAAACAGAACAGCTATTGACTGGATTCCCGTTGACGGACGTTCTGTGTAAAATCGAGTCAAACACGCGTCCTTTCACCCGGAGGTTTCAAACGCAAATGTCACGCATTTCGTATCCCGTAGCGTAGGCGGATGGGAAGACGAAAAGTACGTCAACATAGAACAAAAACGACTGAAATTTCTCGGCGCGGTACTTTCTCAAACTGAAAATTATTTTTGCCGTAGCTTCCCGCGCAAGCGTAGCTGCGCTTTGCTGCTTCGCATGACCTGTGCTGGAGGCGGCGCTAACATTGATGGAGGCCGATGCTCCAAGTCGGGCGACGCACGTTGGGGCAAAATCCCGAAAAGCTGGCCGAAAGTCCAAAAACAGTTTATGTTTAGGGAATTCTAAGTTATCAGTTGGGTAGACTGATTAGGTCCGCCCGTCCGCCCGTCCGCCCGTCCGCCCGTCCGCCCGTCCGCCCGTCCCCCCGTCCGCCCGTCCGCCCGTCCGCCCGTCCGCCCGTCCGCCCGTCTGCCCGTTCATTAATTCATTCATTCATCCATCTGTCCGTCCGTTCATCCTTCTGTCCATCCGTCATCCTTCTGTCCATCCGTCATCCTTCTGTCCATCCGTCATCCTTCTGTCCATCCGTCATCCTTCTGTCCATCCGTCATCCTTCTGTCCATCCGTCATCCTTCTGTCCGTCCGTCATCCTTCTGTCCATCCGTCATCCTTCTGTCCATCCGTCATCCTTCTGTCCATCCGTCATCCTTCTGTCCATCCGTCATCCTTCTGTCCGTCCGTCATCTTCTGTCCATCCGTCATCTTCTGTCCGTCCGTCATCCTTCTGTCCATCCGTCATCCTTCTGTCCATCCGTCATCCTTTGTCCATATTATATTTCTCCCGATTTCACCTTCTGTGGCCCGTCATCCTTCTTGGTCTTTCATCCTTCTGATCCACCGTCATAAAGTGTCCGTCCGTCATCTTTTCTCCATCCGTCTCTTCTTTTTCCGTCATTTTTTCCTCATAATCATCCTTCTTCCATGAGTCAGATTCTGTTATTTAAATCCTTGTCCATCCAAATCCTTCAACCATCCGTTTTTTGGTATTCCGTCCAACTGTCCATCCGTCGTGGCCGTTTTTCTGTCCTCATATGTTCTTTGTCCATCTCATCCTTTGTCCATTTCCATCGCTTCTGTCCATTATGTCAACTGCCAACGTTCACCTTCTGTCCGTCCGTCAAAGACTAGAATTGTCATTTTGTCCGTCCTCATCCTTCTTCCAAAGGTCAAAAATCTGTCATCCGTCATCCAAAACATCCGTTATCCGTCCGTGCGCCTTTTTGCGCGTCATCCTTGAATTTCCGTCAGTTTTAAAACATTTAAATCCTCTGTCCAGCGTCATCCTTTTTCCGTCCGTCTCCTTCTGATATCCGTCATCCTTCGTCCATTAAAATCCAACTGTTGCGCATATCTTTGTCCTCCGTCATTTTAAAACAACCGTCATCCTCGTCCAGCGTCATCCTTTTCCCATCCTCATCCTCTGTCCGTTTTCACCTTCGTACATTAAAAAATGCACAGGTCCGTCATCTTTGTCCAAATTCTGAAAACTCCATGTTCATTTTACGTCCAATGTCATTGTGTTGTATTTCCTCTTCCTTCGAACCATCCGTCACCTTCTGTCCGTCCGTCAAATTCTTCCAATTTCAAAGATTTGTGGAAAAATCTAAAAAATCCGTCCGTCATATTCCACCAATGTTCACTTCTGTCCGTGATCATTTTCTGTCCGCCGTCATCCTTCTGTAAAATTTCATAATTCTGTCCTCCGTCAATATTACAATGTATAAATATGCATTAACATTGAATTTATTTCAGGATTCTTTTCCATCTGGACTACTGTGCAGCGTTGCGAGTGACGGAGTGAGTAAGTTCCTTCGCGAAGACAGGTCACAGGCGAAGTGACAGCGACAGTGACATGAGACACACGGTAGTGTTTGAGGCAGATGAGTTTGTGACGGTGAAAGTCTTGAATGACGAGCGGTGAAAATGAAGAGAGCGAGACTGAGGGAAGGGAAATGCGATGACAACGAAGGTATAAAAGTGGTTTAGATACCAAGGGTATAAAACGGAACGAACAGCCAATGAGAGTAGATTTAATGTAACTACAATGGTAGACGACAAACAAATCACAAATATTTTGAATATGCAACTTTATGTGAGGGATATCTAATGGAACAAGATTAATGGTAATAAATTATTATTATTATTATTATTATTATTATTATTATTATTATTATTATTATTATTATTATTATTATTATTATTATTGTTATTATTATTATTATTATTATTATTATTATTATTATTATTACTATTATTATGAGAAATAACTTCAAGTAAAGACATGCTGACAAATAACATTCGTATAAACGCGAACCATGGAAATGAGCCTGAAAATTTGAAATTTTAGGATCCTGATTCACGTTGCAAAAATACGGTATGACAATTTAAACTGTTCTTATATTGAAATAGTTGTGAATATTGCGGTTTCTTCAAAATTTTCCTCAGTGGAGATTGATCGACTATGATATTAGAATTTACGAAAGCCTGATAATAAAGTTTTCAGATCGTCAAGAGCTCTGAGTTGAACGAATCTCTATCCCACTGTATAAGGTATTCGTTTGTCTCACATCTTAAGAGAGAAGCCATGGAAATCATTTCATTCAATTATCAATTCAACCCATGTGGTTAGGGAGAGTTATGAGAATGCGTGCATGCGTAAAATTACGTGTTTGAAACTTTTACCTTGCAAACATGTTAGTTCTTTGCCCATCTCACGGGACAGAGATGTTGGTTTCGTGTCCCTGGAATGTGTTCTGTGACAGAGAGTCTCCCGTTCTGCAGACTCCGGTTTCCAGACCGCAATTATGTTAGAGTGCATTCTACGGACCTACACCTTGTTAAGAAGTAGAAGGCTTCGGGGTAAACGTTCTAAGAAAAAAATCACCTGCTCAGCTGGACGGTCGTTATTTGCGAGACAGTGTGAAGAGGGAGAGGTTTGCGAAAAGACGACGATCTCGCTTCCGGTGACGTCCGGTCCAGCGAAGACGCCGGCGCTGGCGAGGGTGCTCGAGGCGGACAGCAGATTCGAGGGGCGGAAACGAGGCGAGGACAGGGCACGGGGAGCACGTTTCGTTCTGGCAGGGCTCCCACCTCCGCCGATCGATAGGAGAGCTCCACGCCCCCGCCCCCGCCTCTGCTTCTGTTTCCACCATCACCTCCGCCTCCGTCCCCACCCCCGCCTCCAACGCCTCCCCGCCTCCGACCCCGCCTCCGACCCCGCCTCCGACCCCGCCTCCCAACCCACCTCCCACCCCGCCCCCACCCCGCCTCCAACCGCCTCCAGCCCGCCTCCCACCGCCACCGCCCCGCTCCGACCCCGCCTCCAACCCGCTCCCACCTCCGCCCCCACCTTTGCCTCCGCTTCCACCATCATCTCCGCCTCCCCCTCCGCCTACGCCTCGTCGCCACGCCCCCGCTAACGCCTACGTCTCCGGTCACACCAACGCCAACGCCAATGCTACTGCCATCACTACATCTCCGACACCGCCTCCGCGCCCGCCAACGCCACGACTCCACCTCCGCCATCGCCTCCACCTCCGCTTCCGCTTCCACCATCACCTCCATCCCCGCATCCGCATTCGCCCCCGCATATGCCCCTTCCTCCGTCTTCGCCTCCGCCCCCTTACGCCCCTTCCTTCGCCAACGCCACAGTATCTGGCCCCGCCAACGCCCCGCTCCCGCCCCCGCCGCTGCCATTGCCTCCGCGAGCGCCACCGTGAACGCCTCCGCTTTCACTCTGCTCCCGTCCCCGCCTCCGTCACCACCACAGCCACGCCTACGCCTACGTCTCCACCCCCACCAACGCCACCGCCATGCCTCCGCCCCCACCATCGCCTTCGCCTCCGCCCCCACCATCACCTTCGCCTCCACCATCACCTCCGCCTCCAACATCTCCTCCGCCTCCACCATCACCATCGTCTCCGCCACAGCCGCCACCATCGCCTTCGCCCCCACCATCACCTCCACCTCCACCCCCACCCCCATCATCGCCTCCGCCCCCACCATCGCCTCCGCCCCCACCTCACCTCCACCTCCAACATCTCCTCCGCCTCCAACATCACCTCCGCCTCCACCATCACCTCCGCCTTCACCATCGCCTCCGCCTTCACCATCGCCTCCGCCTTCACCATCGCCTCCGCCTCCGCCACCACTATCACCTCCGCCCTCACCTCCACCTCCACCCCCACCATCGCCTCCGCCTCTGCCTTTTACCTCCGGCTCTGCCTCCGCCATCGCTGTCTCCTCCGCCACCGCCACCGCCCCCGCCTTCACCTTCGCCTCCACCTCCATCATCATCTCTGCCACCACCGCCACCACCACCACCACCACCTCTACCTCAATCACCACCACCCCTATTACCAACTCTGCCATCCGCCCCGCCACCTCTGCTACCTCTTCCACCTTTACGGCCGCCTCTACCAACCCCTCCACCTTCGCCGCGGCACGTACTCACTCCGACCCGACCCCGTCCCGCCCTCCCATCCAACTACCATGACGTCCCAGATTTCGCTCCCCGCAAGACCAATCTCGAGCAAGGTTTGGCGGTGGAAAAAAATCGCACATTCAGACCGAAAATTCCTGGTGTATCTACGAAAAGCAGAAAGTAAAATTTCTAATCTTGAAGTTAACTGCGTATCCTTAGATGGTTTAATTTGATACCTGAAAGACAGAGTGCGAAGTAGTAATACAGCTTCAAGTTAAGATAATATTAGTTCGTTTTTCGTCTTAATCTACCTTCAGTGCATTGCACTGCACTTCAGAAGAATTAAAATATGAAAATATATGTTCAATCAGTTCCGAAATACCAAAAGTGACCAGCTAGCAAGATAATTTAGTAGATAACAAACAAGGGATAGAGAATAGATGAAAATGAATTCCAGAAATGGTATTTACTCCAAATACAATAGCAACACGCCATGGTCATCTTTTGATGATGTCACTGAATTTTATCATTGCAATGTTTCTCGTTAGTAATCCATTTATAAATATTTCTAAAATGCAGAAATTAGTAGAGAAAAATGATACAATCAAGTATAAGAACTAATATCTTTGCTTCCTAAAAACTAAGACAATTGAGCACGGGTAGCATTATAATTAAGCCGTATCTCCAAATTCCGTCTTTTACCTATTCACCGCGAAGTTCCCCACCATCATCACCGTCCTCGTCCTCGTCCTTGTGCCTGCCTCTCTAACGTTGTCACCCTCACTTTCATCTCATCACCGCACTCGACGGTTTCCTCGAACTCGCCCCTGCCATCACCTCTAACCCACTCTTTCACTTACCTCTAAATCCACCCACCCCTAAACCACCGCTGTCCCACCCTTAAACCCACCCCCTAAACTCACCCTTGCCTCAGCTCCACCCTCTCCCTCGCCTCATCTCCAACTTCACCCTCGCCTCGCCTCATCTCCAACCTCACCCTCACCTCACCTCACCTCCAACCTCACCCTCGCCTCACCTCTAACCTCACCCACGCCTCACCTCTAACCTCACCCTCGCCTCACCTCTAACCTCACCCTCGCCTCACCTCTAACCTCACCCTCGCCTCACCTCTAACCTCACCCTCGCCTCACCTCTAACCTCACCCTCGCCTCACCTCTAAACTCACCCTTGTCTCACCTCACCCTCGCCTCACCTCTAACCTCACCCTCGCCTCACCTCTAACCTCACCCTCGCCTCACCTCTAACCTCACCCTCGTCTCACCTCTAACCTCACCCTCGCCTCACCTCTAACCTCACCCTCGCCTCACCTCTAACCTCACCCTCGCCTCACCTCTAACCTCACCCTCGCCTCACCTCTAACCTCACCCTCGCCTCACCTCTAAACTCACCCTTGTCTCACCTCTAAACTCGCCCCGAAACTCAACCCTTACCCCTCATAAATCCACCACTGCTCCACTTACTCCACCTTCCAAACCCCTTCCATCTCCACGGCCCTTGCTCTCGCCCAACGACTCACCACTTGCCTCGGCCGCCTTCCCTCCGTCTCCACCTCCGTCTCCGCGAACCGACAAGCAGCCTGCGGCGGTCGATCTCCGATCTTTCATATTTGCTCAGTGCTCTCCGGAGGGCGGCCCGAGAGCGGCGGTCCCTCGTCCATTCCGCCCAGATAATTGCGTGTCCTCTCCGAAAGAACAGCGCTCTTCTCCCGCGGGTTAACTGAGTACACACTCACACTCACACACACGCACGCACGCACCCGAGCACACGTCGAGAATTCACGTTCGATCCACATCGTGTCTGCGCGTACTGCAGCGGAACACGTCGGCGGATATGGAATGTCATTTAATGCAGAGCTAAGTGTTCAACATTCAAACAAATACTATCCCTCATATTCATATAAATATTTTTAGTAAAAAATAAAAGTTAAGCGATATTACGTGAGCAATATTTTGTGGACATTCCTTGATTTTTTAATGTAGTTTGAAATGCATTATTTTGCGATTGCAAATAAAAAACATTAAACAACTATTAGATAAAAGAAGTTTACTTTAAACTGTCAAAATTAGATTATCTTAAATTCCTTTAATAATGACAACCGTCAAGACATGAGTGACTAAATCGAGGGGCGCAACGCAAATGGTTGAGCCCCACACAAACATTTCCAGAAAATCTATGAGTATTACCAGTTTAGTAAATAAATGCTTCGAATATTCCACCATCAAGGCTTCTTGTAAGTACAGAACACACTGGTGAGTCTCGTTCCTCTCAAGATGTCCAAGAACTCAATCAGATAAGTTACAAAAACATCACTTCAATGCATGAAAATGTATCGTTCCAACACAAACATAAAACGAGATTGTATCTGCTTTCACTTTTATTAGAAATAAGCTTGTAATGAATTATGTATCTGTACTCGTATTCGGAGGTAAAGGGTACTGTTTTCTTCTCGCTACAATGGGATATTTTACTGCAATAGTTCCAATTTTATTGCATTTCCTAGATGTACTGAAAACAAGAACGAGTATATTCAAAAGATACAAAAAATGAAGCAGTAAAAGAACAGTAGTTTACTTTCATTCTGACTACACAGAACTTCTTGGAACAACTTTTGAGAAAAAAATAGGTTAATACGACACTGACCATTATCTCGGCGGCACAGAATAAATATGTTTGTGGGGATCATTATTCTTATTGCTGAGGTCGTAGCTCTTGGCCAGTCTGTGGAGTCTTGTCCTCTGCGTACTCACAGAGATTTCTGGAGATGACTGTTAGCTGGTGGCCCTGTCGGACTGCTCTTAACAGTCATTTACAATTTCCGGGATCCATAATATTAGTATGTAATAATAATTCATCATTTTCCATTGATGAAATTGAACGGCCCGCGTTTAAACTCTATCCTAAATCGAAAATGTAAAGTTTCCAGGGAATATAATCTTATTCGTCTGAATCTGAACACACAGATCTTTGACAAGACAATGCACCACGAAGATGGGAATATGCAAAATTAATCTTCGAAGAGGAGAAAGTTTCATATGTTTGCAGCACTGTTGATGTACCAACCTTGTGAATGTAAATATTGGCAAAGTACTGGGAAAGTGTGCTTCGGTACGACGACATTTACAACTATTTCCATTTATTGGACAATAAACTAGCCGGAGAGTGTCTCCTGCTGTTGCGATTCGAGAAACTGTCCGTGGCTCTATCTTGAGCTAAATCCCCGATCGAGGAGCCTCACTTGTGCATCTACACCGATTACAGAATAAACCCTGCGGTACCCTAGACACATCTCGAGGAAAGTTGATTGATTTTTTGGTGTTTCCGGGCGCGTCAACTGCTTCGGTCATTAGTCCGTTAGTGTAGTGCATGTTTTTTCTCGGGAGGTGGCGGTGATTTTCCCCTCGCTGGATGGCGAGATCCGGCGCCGACCTACCGTCGGCTAGTGGGGTTTCCCCATAACCAGGACTCTCCCACCAGCGGGGCACCACCCCAGCCGAGACAAGCTCTAAGCTCCCGACCGGTCTCCCGGAATATGTGGTAGTGTAGTGTATGTTAGTGTAAGTGAGTGTGTTAGGGGAGAGGATAGGACAAGGAAGGGGAAGGACAGATCGCGCGCGGTCCGTCGAGGAAAGCGTGGCAAAATATTACCGGTTATAAAATCCACTTGACCCAGCTTATTTTTCTGCCGAAACACACTTCAACCATGTGGTAAAGTCGTTGAATCCAAGAAAATAAGGGTTTCTTGTGACCGTAAAAGTTTATGCTGGGGCACGTGCTAACATTGCGGTTTCAAAATTAGTAATTGTACCGGTAATAGATAAAGCGTTTCTTTACCTCTCTCCCACGCAGCTTTGGTTGGTTGGTTGGTTGCTTGTTAGTGATTCCGGGCACGTCAACTACTGAGGTCTTTAGTCCCGTAAATGTAGTGTATGTTTTTCTACTCTGGAGGTGGCGGTGAACTTCCCCCGCTAGATGACGAAATCTAGCGCCGACCTACCGTAGGCTAGCGGGGTTTCCTCCAAACCACGACTCTTCCACCAACGAGGCACTGCCCGAGCCGGGACAAGCTCGAAGCTCCCGAACGGTCTCCTGGCATGTGTGGTACTGTAGTAAATGTGAGTGTAAGTGTGCGTAAAGGGCGAAGATAAGAGAAGGAAGATGTAGGAAAGATCGCGCGCGGTCCGTGGCCTGTTGGTTAGGGTACTGCTCCGGCATTCGCCTGGAGTTGATCGAAGAAACCACGGAAAACTACCGATCAGAGCATCCGGCGTCTAGAATTCTCTTCCAGACAACGACTGAATTCGAGCTAGCTGAAAACTTAGTGTCGAAAATTCTGCCACCGTCGGAATTCGAACCTAGGACTTTCCGGTTAGAGGCATTTCAGTGACATCAGTTGATGCACTGAGCCACCTCTCCCAGTCCACGTGCCTTTAAGACCCTCAGTTGTATACACATATCGTATGTGTCCCGTGACTAGAGAAGGCTTTGTAGTGTACTGTAACACTTGCTCTTCTGTAGGATCTATCAGAACCTTCTGTAATTACCAGCTCAATAAAAGCTTACCAGATCTTCGTATCCTGTTCTTTGGATGTTCAATTGTTTACCTTCTTACATCTTAAACACGTTTGAGTTGATCCGTTCTGATGTCTTCTTTTCTCTTTGGTTGATTGATAGATTCTTTCCAGGGATGTAAACTGTTGTATTTATTAGTACTGTTAGTGTAGTGAATGTTTTCTAATTCTAAAGATGGTGTTCCACTTCCGCTGGAGAGTGAAATCTAGCGCCAACCTACACTTCGGCTGGTGAAGAATCTCCCGTACAATATCTCCACCAACGGGCATCACTGGCAAGCTATAAGCTTCCGACAGGCCTCCCAACCTGTGTGGTAGTTTAGTACATGTAGGTGTAAGTGCGTGAAAGTACGGAACAGGACAGGACTAGGACGAGAAAGAAAAGATCGCGCTAGGCCCGTGGTCCGTTTGTTACGGTGCTGCGCCGTCAGTCGCCAGGTGTTGATTGGTGAAACGACGGATTACTATCTATCAAAGCAGCCGGGCCAATCCGGTGGCTGAGATCACTAAGGCAGTAGAGTCGTAGCGATCTCGGACTCGGGTCTCGGGTCTCAGGTTCAAGTCCCGCCTCGGACATGGTTGTATTTGTGTTCGTCCATTCACCCCTTATCATCACCATATCCTTTCATCTTCATAGTTATCATAACGTTAACTTGAATAGTGGTCGCAAATGACCTAGATGCGACATTAAATAAAAAATAAAAAAACCAGCCGGCAGCCATAATTTTCATCCAGACAGCGGCTGAATATAACCTAGCTGAAATGTAGTATCGAAAATCCGCCACCATCCGGATACAATGTCCACAAGAACATTACGAGCACAAACAGTCCCAGCTCTCACAGGGGCGCAAAGACCTCTGTCGCACAGCCGCTGCAGACGCCTTGTGCCGGCCGGCGACGGCGGGCAATCCTGCAACCACCCCATGCGTCATCTTCTGGCGCACGTGCCAACAGGACACCCCCCCCTTGCCCCCATCCCCTCCACTCGGCATCAGGCGACAGACGCACGGCGACCGACCTCCAAACCCAGGGGTGCACACTCGGAGGTTAGAGGCGAACCACACAGGAAACTGACTGAGGTGAATTGATTGATTGATTTTTTCAGGTTTCCGGGTTGATTGATTGATTTTTCGTGTTTCGGGGCGCGTCAACTGCTTTCGTCATTGGTCCCGTTAGTGTAGTGCATGTTTTTGTTTGTTTTTGTTTTTTTCTCGGGAGATGGCGTTGATCTTTCCTCGCTGGATGGCGAGATCCGGCGCCGACCTACAGTCGGCTAGCGGGGTTTCCCTCAACCAGGACTCTCCCACTAGCGGGGCACCGCCCCAGCCGGGACAAGCTCTAAGCTCCCGACCGGTCTCCCGGAATACGTGATAGTGTAATGCATGTTAGTGTAAGCGTGTGTGTGTAAGGGGAAAGGATAGGACAAGGAATAGGAAGGAAAGATTGCGCGCGGTCCGTGGCCCGTTTGGTAGGGTACTGCTCCGGTATTCACCTGGCGTTGATCGGAGGAACCAGGGAAACTACCGATCAGAGCAGCCGACCACTAGAATTCTCCTCCAGACAGCGACTGAATTCGACTTAGCTGAAAGCTAGTGTCGAAAATTCTGCCTCCGTCAGGACTCGAACCTAGGACCTCCCGGTCAGTGACTTCAATTGATGCACTGACCTACCGCTCGAGGTGACTGAAGTGAATTTAGAACAGGTTTACATTAGAACATATAAAACATAATAGGATTTGAATTTGAAATTATATATGAGTAAGACTGAGGAAATGAGTAAATCACAGTGCAGTCAAAGAATAACCGATGTTTTCAATATTCAGTACTCAAAAGTATTGATTCGCACCTCGATTTAATAAGCTTCGTACTTACTTCATACTTCTTCATACTAATCATGATTTTGTAGGTTACGGCTACAAGTATTGTGCGGAGGGCAAGAGGCTTGCTCAAGTGCCTACGTCAGGCCTGTCAAACTGCGACCGCACGAGCTTCATGCCTGCGTTGGAATACCAGCGCTCAAACGGGCACGGGCAACTTCCCCTGACTCCGCATTCATTTCCCCTTCAAAACCAGAAAGGGGTGTACACGCTCTAGCGGAAACGGCGCGAAGCGGGGAATTGTGGTACCTTACGAAAAAAAAGATTGCCAGGTTTTTTCTACCAAATAACCGAGGACCGCTGAGAATAATACGTTTATATTATTTGCTACTGCGAATTCATGTTTATTTTCTTTTTAAATTCTGATTTGTATAAATATTTCTTCTAAGTGGCAGAAATATGTATCAATGAAGAAATATTTTGTTTTCGTTTTGAGTTGTTTTATTAACTAATTCAGTTATTTGACATACATAGCAAAAATGTTAAATAAATGAACAAGTTTCTATAAATTAACCAGTCTCGCTTACGGGTGAACTGTTTTAACAGTTCTTTTAACATACACGACTTTTTTGTCAGTTATACCTCATATTTAAATGTAGGAAATTAATGCAATTATTTCACTCTGAGGTAAACATATTACGAAATCAAGATACTGTAGATTCAAAAGTTTAATATTACTCTCAGTTGACAATTTGAAATGTGACTAATGTATTATTTCATTTTAATGGATCATTTATTTGCCTTAGTAGAGGAAAAGTTAATTAATATAAGTAACTTGGGGGCAATAACTGACAACCGACTTCTCTAAACACTGTAATAGGCGAAGTATCCAGTGATGTACCGTCACTCATGAGCAATTTGTGCAACCCTTAAATTTAAATCTCGCGCCAGTTGCTGTGATCGCAAGGCACGCGAGATCTTGTGAGCTAGTGACCTTGCCCGCGACCTTGACATACCCGTCCTACGCACTAACAGGGTCAAAGCAAGTATGGAGGCTAAGATAAAATGATTTCAATGTAATAATTCATTCAAAATCAAATATGAGAAATTTTAAGTGAAATCAATTGGAGTGCGATGCGAGCGGAGCGGGCAGAATAAGAGAAATAATCCGGAACCTGGAACCTCCCCGCGGCATTTCCATCGCTTCTGACTATGGTGTATAAAAAATAAAACAAACAATAATAATAATAATAATAATAACAATGATAACTCGCATATCCGTGCGAGAACAATCGTATGTTAAACCCCACCCTCCTCCCTACTTTTCCATTTCCATATTAAGCCTGAAATATATATTTTCTTTCAAGACCCTCTTATCTTCCGTCACTTGTCCTAGATGTCTCTTTGAAATTGATAACAATGCCATACACTCTTGTCAGTACCAACTATTCTTATTTAACATTATTACCCAGCAGAGAGGTACACCCGTGTAATTCAATCGCATATAATATATTGTAATTGATTTAATTTCACATTCAGTTGCAGATTCTAGAGGCTCTGAACAGGTGGGGTAGAATCGAGAAGCGTCGAACCAGCAAAAATGTAATAGAATGTTCGAGAAGATCTTATCCTGTAGAATACGGAGTGGGGAACGCGTCTTTCGAGACCTTTGGGTCCAAAATTTCAGTTTTAAGATCCTAAAATGCTTCGTTTAGGAGTTATTTAATGATATAGATTAAAAAATCCGGCCGAGTGTTGCGAGTTTCATTTGACAAATATTTAGATGCTCTTTTTTTAAAGAAATCCTTCATATTTTTAAAGTCAAAGTACGATCCGTCAATGTGAATTTCTCTTTCTTTACAGATCTCATTTACAAAGATTTGTTGCGTGTAACAGCTGCAAAAGGTAACTATACTACTGAAATAATATAGGAGGCGATAATTATTCTGCCCCACCCTCCATTCATTTATAACCTCTAGGGAAGGACACACCGACGCTTCCGGAATTAGCAAATGCAGGGGTCCACATTAAAAGTTCCAAATTCTGAGAGAAATCAAAAACTTGTTGGTATTTCCTACGAAAGAATATTACCCACTATTAAATATTTATTTTATTCATTAAGTATTCTGGCACGATGAAAGGAGACTTTAAAAACATTCACGATACTGGAAAAATATTCACTACTTTTACAAACTCCTTAACTCTTGTGGTTATGCGATTGAAGTAGAATGTTAACATTCAAAAGAGCTACTCGAAATAAAAAGTAAAAATAAAAAAGAACTGTTCGGGGAAAATGGAAAATCAAGTCTTCCTAATGCAATTTTTACTTGTTTAAAAAATGTTTTGTACTATTGTCAATTGTAACTAAATTTTTTTTTCTATCATCTGGCCAGTTCTGGAGTTTCTGGTTTTTAGATATACGAAAAAATTGTTAACACGAGAATCGCATTGCTGTATCAGACAGTTGGTTTCCCATTACATACCTATAATTAATTTTAGAGATCTATTATTGTAACTTTTGAAGGATCTTGTTACACAAACGACTACTTTAGATGTCCAAGTTAACCGAACGTCTTTCATAGAGCACTCAACACTAACCTCGTATTCATCTATTTCGGCGACTCGCGAAGAGTCGTGTCGGCAAAGAGTTTGGAGATCCCTGGGCAAAATAAAAGAAGGCAGCGGCGCGGCGCCGGCCGTCACGGCGTCGCCCATTGCTCCACGGGCAGGGCGCGGCGGGGGCGGCGGCGGGGGCGGCGGCAGGGGCGGCGGGGGCGGCAATGAAAGCGTTCTCCAACCGGATCTCCGCGAGGGACCCCTCTCCCACAGGGCGAGGCGGACCCGGAAGAACACGGAAGGGCACGGACAACTCTTTCGCGCAGCTACTGAACGCAAGATGCTTTATGCAGGAAATGTAAAGGAAACGAAGTAGTGTGTAGATTTTCAACAAAGAATGAAAATAATTCCGGATTATGCACTTCAATTCTAATGCAAGAAATATAAAGGAAACGAAGTAGTGTGTAGATTTTAAACAAACAATGAAAAAAATTCCAGATTATGCACTTCAATTTTAATGCAGGAAGTGTAAAATAAACAAAGTAGTGTGTAGATTTTAAACAAAGAATGAAAAAATTCCAGATTATGCGCTTAAATTCTAAGTGCTTCGTTTACTTTTTTTTAAATTTATTAAGAGATTTATCTTCTTTGCACTTAAGAAAATAAGATAACGAAACAAATTTGTGAAAGAGCAATTGAATACTTTGATTTGATGAGAACGTAGCATTGTAGCATTGCCAGTTTACCTCTAACATTAGTAAAAGTCATTTTCATTGAACTTTAAGTTATATTTGCACTGTTGAAATTCATGTTAAAGTTCATGAGAAACGAAATGTAATCAAAGAAAGAAACGAGCAGTAAGTTAATTGTGTTAAACGCGTGTTGTAACTGTATGATGACGATAGTACTGAATGTACAGCATGTTAAACGATATCGTATACATGCTAGTTCTGTGTGTCATTAAAATGATCTCACGAATATTACTTAAAGAATAACATATTTTGAATATAAGCATTGAAGAATTAAACAATATTCATAAAGTGATGTATTCCAGCATACGTGCTGTACAAATTCAATTATTCACACCTAGTTTTGCCACCGAAACACGTCGCCCGACACCGTAAAACCGCACTCCTGGAAGAAGCTTTAGGTACACAAACAAACACTTGCAGCGGCTGCTTCTAATACTGTACACAGGGCGCGGGAGCTGCACGAATTGGCGACCGCGGGTGTCATGAGAATCTCTTTTGAGCTCCCAGGCTGCCCGAGGGATCAGGCGGAGAAAGCGAGCGGTCGCCGAGGGGGCGGGGGCGGCGGTGGGGGCGGCGGTGGGGGCGGCGGCGGGGGCGGCGGCGG
>BLKR01005519.1:0-78422 GCA_011170035.1 Teleogryllus occipitalis
GCAGCTGAAGAGAGCATCAACCTCAGAAGCGTCGGCAATGAGCGCAATAATGGATGCTGTGGGCAGCAACAATTGACGCTGCCAAAATTGGACACATATTTGCTTATCAATTCCTGTTAAAATTATTTTGTTTTTCAGTTAGCATTGCTGTGATTAAATGTTCTTATAAGTTTTGTTTATGGACCACTAATTCGTGTTTCGAATCCATAAAATTATTTTCCCCCGATCTCAAGATATTCTAAAATCATTCTTAAATATTATATTTTCTTTTAAATGATGACCTACAAGTACAACCAAACAAATCATAATTAGTCTCTTCATAAATAATTAAGAAATTAAACAGTTATAGATGACCCGGAAAGCAGTAAGCCCGCTAAAACATTTCATTTTCGCTGCGAACTCTATTTCAAAATCTATTTTAATTTGCTACTTTAGTTATTGAAAAAGGTAAAATAATTTGGAAAGTAAATGAATGAATACTATTATAAATACGTATTACCTAATGCATAGCTGCGTATATATATATATATATATATATATATATATATATATATATATATATATATATATATATATATATATATATATACTTCTCGACTTTAAACTTGATAACAACATTTTATTGAACGTAGAAATATTCTAACATTAACGTTAAGTAAATAAAGGTCAGTATTACACTGTAAAAGATCTTTGTCAAAGATATTTTATAAAAGAAATATGACAGTGTGATAGCCAATATTTTATAAAAGATTTCTTTTAGAAAATTTCTTGGATAAAATGTAGTCTCCGGCTTCCAAGTTTTATCATATTTGGTAACATGGTGTCCTATATAGGGGTATTGCTTCAACCAAAGTCATAATTGCTGAGTGCGAGTAATTAGAATGTTTATATAATACTGTCCATTCGAACTACAAAAGTAAAACCAAACGAATTAATGTTTGTAGGACACATTTTCCCGGGAAGTGGAAAATACGGTGTTTGGAAAATGCCCAGTTCAGGAAGATAATTTTTTTTAACTTCCCTATCAGAGAACTGAATTTCGAAAGAAGGAAGAACGACAAAGAAAATTGAATGTTTCCTCATCCATCCTCAAATAATTCTTCATTTCGAAGGTCTTTAATCAATGCTTCACAATGTGCGACCCATAACCTCACCATGGCGTTGTTCTAAAGCCTCACCCTCAAACGTTCTCTTATTTACCTTTTGCTACATTAGCATGAAACATAGATTAGTTGTAATAAAACATAAAGTAGCAAAACACAACTATTTGTGCGTAATTGATTGTAAATGGCGAGCAAACCTACATAAAATTTGGACGAAATGTAATACGCTCATCAAATTTCTTTGTCAAAGTTTTCTCATCAAAGTTCAAAGACTGCCACAAAGTTCTTTATCAAAGATATGTCATATAACTTTTACAGTGTAATACCGGCCAAAGCCGCCGTATGTTATATCTTTCCCATTCATGTCGCCAACAATGAACTTCTCGGAAACACATCTCAAATATCCATAGTTGAATATTATAACAAAAAAATATCAAATTTTTGTAATAAATGTTCCTTCAAAATTCCGGTATTTTGTGTTTTTCTTTCATGTTATATTTAAATACTATTATTAAGAGAGAAAACCTCATTGAGATAATTTCAATTAAATCAATGCAACTGGAAGAGCAAACGCTCGTGCGATTTGAAGAATTAAACGCTAGTTTCTTTCTGTACTCAGAATTCGTCTTGTATATGAGTTAGGGCACGGGGATACCAAAATTTAAGAAAACGTTCACAGAATACATTTCTCCCTACAGTACATTACACACAATTTTTAACTGTTTTTGACATTAAATGAAAAATACAGCGTCGTAATAGCGCCTTGTCCGTCCCGACAATCATCAGAATTCAAAAGAAATTCAGAATGACAGCTCGTCAAACGAAGCGGGGGAAATTCAAATTTGCTATTTCAAAAATTGTAAAATTATCTAAAGTACTTATATTTTTAAACAATTGTACGTGATCTTTATTAAAGGACTGATTATTTGAAAGGAATATTCGAAGATCTGTTTTTGATGAACACATTTCATTAAGGAAACAAACTATCTTCAATACTGAAGTTGTAGGAAAACGGAAACAAAAAAAAAATTGTTTTCTTGCATTTTTGGAAAAATTCAGTATATGAACGAAAATCATCTCCGCCATCGTCTTATAGCGTCCATTACGCTATCCGGCAATTAATTTTAACCAGATAAGTTCATGCCATTTTTTTAATTTTTGAAAATGTTTCAGGGGCTTCTTGTAGAGTACCATCCAAAAATAAAATATTGATTTGAAATTCAGGAGGGCTCGACATCAGCCAGATCGCTTGCGTAATATCAACTTCGGAGAAAATTGCCTGAACAGTTTAGCCGCTAGCATTGTTCACAGAAGAAAATACGTTTTACAATTAATCGTTGTTTTTTTTTTTTTTTTTTTGTATTTACTACCCACCAAACATGGCTTCTGGCTACACCACATGCTAAAGGGATTTTATTCTATATTTATCAACTGAATTTATCCACTTTTTTTGTCACCAGGGCCCGGAAATTACAGTTTTTTGTGTCGAAAATTAGCCAATTTCCTCCGTATAATTACGTAACTTTTTACTTTCTCGTATACGCACATACATACGGAGTAATATACGTAGTATAGAGAAAGTTATGTAATGCTCCGCGAAAAAAACGGCGAATCTTTGGCAGAAAAAATGTATTGCCGGGCCCTGAAAACAAAGGAGTGGATAAATCCAGTTACTAAATTAAGAGAAAAAATCTCTAACACGTGATGTAACCATAATTCCTGTTTTGTGGGTCTTTGATGCCGAAACATCAATTGAAAGCAAAACGTCAGTCTGTCTGCGTCTGTACGTCTCTCCGTCCATCTGTGAACACTACTAGCGCCTAAACAGATCGTACGATCTTTTCTAAATTGAAGAATCCCTTGTCGATGTGATTCTTGTTGAAACTTTGAGATTTTAAAAATCATTTTTTTAAATTTGAGGGTACATTAGATGAAGCTGTCGGTCATTTTCAAAAGTTTCTCAAAAACGACCCCAAATTTTTTCTTTAAATTTCTTCTAAGAATAGAGTAAAATATACTTATAAAGGCGACATACATCCTATGTCCACTGTAAACTCTGAATTTTCGAAAATTGGAAAAGTTTCAATTTTTTCGGCGTTTTCCTACAACTCTAAAATTGAACACAGATTTTTCATTCAAATGAAATTTGTTGTCCATAAATAATTCTTTCAATAAGGTCATATATTTTTTTTGAAAATTACAGATAGAGAGACGAACAGACACATCAACAGACACACGAACATACAGGCTTTTCGTCGTCGTTCGATTTTTCTGTATCAACGACCCACAAAACATTGGTTTCGGGCAACACGAGTTAAAGGATTTTTCTCTACATTTCACATTAGTTAACGCTTTTTACGTTACCAGGACCCGGCATTAACAGTTTCCCCATAGATTCTAACAATAATATTCGAATGTTGTTGAAATAATGCCATTATTATGATTTTCCTATAGATTTGTTAAGAATACCAAGTAAAGAACAGACGATTCCTTTTATATTATATTTCATTTCATATTGTTATAAAATGTCTTTTTATAATTTACTGATTATTTCACCTTTGGAATTGATTGAAAATTTTCGTTGAATAGAAACAATGAAAAACAATTTTTTCTTCCTTTCTGGTAATTATGTGGTAAGAAGAAAAAGTATTATAATCATGCGCCGGGAGACGGGGATTTTTCGACAAAAACCTCTAAATTCCGATCACTGGTCACGACAAAAGTAGATAAATTTTATTCTTGTATATAGTGCATTACGTCAATACGTTTGTAGACACAATCCATGTTTTGTGGGTCCTTGTTACTAAAAAATCTATTTACGACAAAACGTCTGTTTGTCCGTCTGTAGTTAACACAAGCATCTAAACGCCGCACGTACTTTTTTAGTCAAATCTGTGATACATGACATTAAAATCATCTTTGTGAGAGACAAAAGTTATAAGAGTTTCTGTGGTATAGCAGGTAAGCGCACTGTTGGAGAAGCTTAGGCACGTAAGATCGAATCTCATCCACGGCGAATACTTTTTGCGGGTAGAAACAATTTTGCGGTTAATTGTATAGTTATAATCATTCGTATCCATTATGAATATCACATAAAGCATGTGTTTTGAGGCGCCACTACTTATTTTAGAGTGTTAATGTCTTTAAGAATCACGTATAAATATGCCCCTATTGCGATTCTGGCTTCAGCACGTCTGCAAGCGCCCGTGTTGAGGTCTAGCGTTATCGCAACTTTCATCTGTGACGTAATTCAACCTTGGCCATAGTCGCCGAAAGATAAGCCCGGGAACGACTTCCACAGAGGGTTCTAAAGACCACGGCTTCTGGTTGAAAATATTTCTAAGTAAAATGAGCTATATAGTTGCGTGGGTTGTAATCGTTGGAATTCTTATTGCGAATTTGATACCTTTGACACGTGTAGAACATTCCTCTAATAAAAAATCTAAGTGCAATGAATATCACGTAACTATTCTTTTCGTAATAAGTGTGCTTGAACGGCGTGTTAAGAAATATCTGTGATAGCACAGTGCAGTCGAGCCAGACCTACGGACCACAGAGATCCGAGTTCAAATCCCAGTAACGCTGGAATATTTTTACCTCCACGTGTAAAGAGAGTTACGTAATTCTGTAGGAGGAAGTGTCGAAATTTTCACAGAAAACACGTTTTGTAAGTAGCTAGTTCGAAAAAAGTGGATTGTTGGTAAAGGGAGTTACGTAATGCTGTAGGAGGAAGTGTCGAAAAAGTGATTTTACAAAAAACCTCTTTGTGAATCCGTCTTCGTGTGAGTAACTCTAGAGTCTAAAGTAAACACGATTTTCACCAAAATGGATATTCCTTGAACGATCTGGCTAATATTACGAATCTTAGAATTTGAAACGAATCTTTTAATTCTGAAGGTACTTTACACCAAACCCCATCATATTTACATAATTTCCTCAAAAAGAGCTCCAATTTTTCTGTAAATCTATTCCTCGAAGCACAAGATGTTTAAAAGTGGCGTACGTTCAAGTTTCGGCGAACCATCTGAATTTTCGAAAATTGCAAACAAATACCTATTAACATTGTCGAAAACAAATATTAACGCTAGAGATTTTTGTTTCATGAAATCTCTTTTTAAAAAGAGATATTAAATTAATGTAAATTAAACACTCCACTCTTTCCTAGTAATGATCCACTCTTCACTAGTAATGATTGCTGCTATTGGGTCTAACCGCTTCCTTATTCTTTGGAGGGCTACTGTTTTTTTAAAAATTTTTTTCCAACAGTATTATCTCAAAAGTACTGGATGAGAACAGTTGATATCTGGAGTTGAATTGATGGTGTTAGCTCCTATTGTAGACCTGGTTCCTTGTGATTCCAGTGAAAAATCAGTAACTGCACTGATACAGCAGAAGCTTCCGCCAATTGATAATCATAAGTGAATCACCATGTACTGGGTAGGGAGGAGAACGAGGAAATCTATATGAATTGTCGCCTGGTCTTTCTTTCTCAGATAAACACTTGGATAGTTTATCAACATCAAATCGGAATTTTAGCGCCTTTGATGTAATATTAAACATAAAAAAATCCCTTCCAGTTGTCTGCGTGTTAATTTTTAGTGTATCAAAATAGCCCCGACACCCGTATTACATTAGCCTCCTAAGTTGTATCATATTAGCCCCACAAATTTGAGGCTGTATATATCATGACACGATTAATATTATTGCATTATTTTAACGCAGAAAAGAATATTAATTCTTTCTTAATGATAACCTATTTTCAAAAATATCGTGTCATAAAAATAACGAAGTAACATCAAAAGATTTATATCACGGTGGTAAAGTTTTTGACTGGAAAAATTAGGCATTTTAGTTTTGATTTTTTTCCTCCCAAATATTGTTACATTCTGAGTGTTTGCTATATGGTCATTATAATAGAATATATTTCCTATCATTTGTCATTTTCTTGTTAATTTTGGACATAAATAAATAACAACTCTTAAAGTGTAATACATTAACCCCAATTTTCTGAAATAATGAAATAATGATTCTGATTTAATGAAATCTCTTTTTAAAAATAGATCTTGTATTAAGATAAATTGAACACCCTGTTTTTTTTAAAAAACTGCAAATGCTTCACTTTCTTTTCGCATCGGAAAGGAGGTAGTTTGATATTTTTCTTAGGGATAGTTTATAATGGTTAAACGTTTTCAAAGAGTGCACATTAGATACCTCGAATGGCCCGTTTCCGTTTAATAAACCGCTACGTTCTCCCTGTACAGATGGTCGTGCAAAATTCAAGGTTTTGATAGATTCGTAGAATGGCGGCCAACAAACCACCTTCGAACTCTGACGATACTGAAATGTAGTCTGTGTTGGGAAGGTCATATCACTTGACCACCAAGTTCGTTCTATTTATTTTCACTGGGAAATGCTAGTGCATTGATATTTACTAAACTGTAAACAAACGCTAAATCTCTTTGAATTGTTATAACATCTGTTTTGCTTTCTTTTAGTAATATCCACTCGTTTTACCAAATACGTGAGTTTCTTATATTTTTACACGCTACAATTATTTATTTTTACAAGTATTTATTTTCAAGCATTTAGGAATTTATGAAATTTTATTGAAACGTTCGCCAATCTAAAAACCTTTTAAATGTATATTAAATATATTAATGTTGTTTAAAAATATGTATTAACAATGCGTAGATTTAGCACATAAAGCTCTGATTTGAATATTATACAATGAAATCATCAAATTAACAGTTTTAGAAAGGAATGATAAATTGAATTGAAAATATTAACTTAAAGTTTATATACGTTTATTTAGAAATTTCTATACTTGTGTAAATATTGTCATGTGTGATTCTACTCTACTCTACCCCATCTCGATCAGGTTTTTCGTCCAGTTTCCCTGATCCATTGAGCAAATGCTGAGATGGCCCCTTGTTTTGCTTCTGGACATAAATGTAACTTCATTTTCTGTGCACGTCTTCTAGAATTCAGTGGGAAATACAATTATTCAAATTATCGTTTCCATGTTGTCGCGGCAGGAAGTAATAAGAGCCAAAATTTATTGCTTATTTATCCTTGAAAATAGATTTTATTACATGGGAGTTTTTTTGTTTTTTTTTTCTCCCTTTCAAAATTCAAAATTTATTGCTTATTTATCCTTGAAAAATCGATTTTATTACATGGGAGTTTTTTTGTTTTTTTTCTCCCTTTCAAAATTTATTGCTTATTTATCCTTGAAAATCGATTTTATTACATGGGAGTTTTTTTGTTTTTTTTTTCTCCCTTTCAAAATTCAAAACTTAAGTAGTATATGATTTAGTGTAGGGATCACAGAATTTTGAAAATGTGCACACAATTCACTTTTCCCCATAGCCCGTCATACGCAGTTTTTAACTGTTTTTTGACGTAAATAAATAAATAAATAAATAAATAAATACTCATGTGATCTTTCAAAACACAAAATTGAATATTTCTGTATTTGAAAACCTTAACACTACCTTCTTCCAATCCAGTGCAGTTTATAGCAAACAGCTAAGCAATATGTTTCCCTATTTTTTAATGGTAATGGTTAAACAAGAGGAACAAATAGTTTCTGACTCTCGGTGTTAACAGGGGACTTAAAAATAATTAATAATACAGTTATTCGGTTGCTCAACATCCCTTTGATAGAAAAACAGAAACAATTGTTTGGGCGTAATGCACCTTGAAATTTTTTTTTTATAATTAATTTCTTTCCTATTTGATAAATATATCGACTTGCAAATTGTAGGACTTAAAAGAGAATATAAAAACCAAATAAAAGTTATGCTCATACTCGCCGTAAAAATGCGAATTTAGCATAATTAAATTGGCCACAGAATTTGTTTACAAGCAAGTGCATTTTAAGCATATGTGGCAGGCAAAAGGGCGGCATTGGAGAACTGTTTTTTCAGTATGCCCATCGCACGCTATTCTGCTAGCGCGGATGAATTAAGCGCAAACAAATGGGGTCTACTAAGATGTTAATTTCTTATAAACAATTACATATATCTCGAGAACGCGATATAATAGCACCGAACGGATTCCGGAATTTTGCATCACATTTAAACGCCATTCAGATTAGACAATAAAAAATTTGCAACAATTGCAAATTTATAAACAATTTCCACATTTTGCAAATCTAAAGTGAGGAGAGTCTCCCGATGTCCCAGAACCAAAAACAGCGAATTAACAATTTTGCAACAATTTATAATTTTATAAACAAATTCGAAATATGCGTTAGAACGGCCGGGAAGGCTCCGCAAATTGTGCCTGAAATGAATATCTCAAAATAGCAGTTTGTCAGGACTTACAAATCGATTACTAAAAGTTAAAATACCTGCTAGCGATTGGTCAATGCGTCCCTCCCCCTGCCCTCCCCCAGGCCGAGGGGTGTCCAAGTTTGTCGGCGCAGTGAGGAAGATAGAATTTTGAACGACATTTTTTCTGAGGGAGAGGGTACATAATCCTTTATTTTTAAAATCTTAGGCCCCGAAACGCGCCTCAAATTAATTATTAATATAATAGCAATAGCTATTTATATATAATATAATTTCATAATTATTTCCAAAGAACCGGAACGCCGTTCCGTCGCGTACCAACAGAAATCAAGCCTTTTATATAATGGATATTCGGGGAAGAAATGTCGAATCTTCGAAAAAAAGCTGTTAAGACAATTTTAATCTTATTTTGTCTAATAAACTACACGGATATTCCAAATGGCTAAGCCGCAATAAACATTCAAAAGTTGGTTTGGATATATGTTTTCTAGGCAACTATTTGCGTTGCGTTGTAAAAGCATATAAACACTTCATTAATATCTAAACTGTTTATGATTAACAAAATAAATGAATACATTTTATCAGAAAGAAAAATTAAACTAGAAATAAAAAAGCACCCAATTTTCACAGTTCTACTGCTTTTTTATTTCTCGGTTAATTTTTTTCTGAACTAATATATTAATTTATATTGTTAATAATGAAGATGTTACATGTTTCTGGTCTGTTTACATGATTCTAGAATGCAAAGTTTTGCGTAGAAATCATATTTTCAAACCAAAATTTGCGTGTTTATTGCAGCTCAGCCATTCAAAATATCTATGTAGTTTATTAGACAAAGTATGATCAAAATTGTTTAAACAGCTTTTTTCAAACTTTCGACGTTTCCTTCCCCAATACTCTGTATATCCATGCTTCTTTAAAACCAAAAACAATAATTTGCGTACTGAAAACTAATTAATTAAACCCATGGCAGTAGAACTTTTAACATAAGTACTGTCACATATCTTTCGCAGGATAAGGAGTAAAATTTAAAGAAAAATTATAGTTCACATGAATTTTGACAAATTGCGTCTTACTTTCTATGATATTCAAATGGTAACATTATATTACAATATTCCATTGGTTAACAATTTCGGCTAAAGAGTCTTGTTTGATAATTCTCAAATTTCGTATTGTAATAAGATATCTTATGATATTCATGTCGTAAATAACTATTTGACAACTATTATGTTTAGTGTATGTGTCTAGCAGGTTTTGTATTATTCTGAGAAACTAGATCATACGAATCACGTTTACTACGTTATTCACACAGGAGCACATGAATCTCAAAAAAGGTATTTAATAATATAATCCTAGCTGATGAATCAACGTTTTATTGATGATTTTAATTTTGAAAATTTTCATTTGTTTGGATGTTTAAATATAGGTATCACATGTAATTACATGTCTGTTACACACGATAGCATTATATGAAGCAAGAAACATTGTTTTTCATTTGATCATTCAACTTCATCATCACTCAAAATTACTTTAATTTTCTCTGCTTATCAGTTTTTTAATCTCAGATCTTCGATGAAGATATGAATCAAATAACATCGTAGATATTTGAGTGTTTTAAAAATAATAACGTGAATAAATGGTTATATTTATTGAATTGGTTTTATAATAACCTGTAAAAACATGGGTGTTCTGTTGGTTTTGGGGATGTTGAAAACATTCAAATAGTAAAGGCAATGTTAAGCTGGTGACCTTTAACATGGTTTATTTGATATTTTTCTTAGGGCTAGTTTATAATGGTTAAACGTTTTCAAAGAGTGCACCTTAGATACCTCGAATGGCCCGTTTCCGTTTAAAAAACCGCTACGTTCTCCCTGTGCAGATGGTCGTGCAAAATTCAAGGTTTTGATACATTCTTAGAATGGCGGCCAACAAACCACCTTCGAACTCTGACGATACTGTAATGTAGTCTGTGTTGGGAAGGTCATATCACTTGACCACCAAGTTCGTTCTATGTATTTTCACTGGGAAATGCTAGTGCATTGATATTTACTAAACTGTAAACAAACGCTAAATCTCTTTGAATTGTCATAACATCTGTTTTGCTTTCTTTTAGTAATATCAACTCGTTTTACCAAATACGTGAGTTTGTTATATTTTTACACTCTGCAATTATTTAATTTTACAAGTATTTATTTTCAAGCATTTAGGAATTCATGAAATTTCATTGAAACGTTCGCCAAACTAAAAACCTTTTAAATGTATATTAAATATATTAATGTTGTTTAAAAATATGTATTAACAATGCGTAGATTTAGCACATAAAGCTCTGATTTGAATATTATACAATGAAATCATCAAATTAACAGTTTTAGAAAGGAATGATAAATTGAATTGAAAATATTAACTTAAAGTTTATATACGTTTATTTAGAAATTTCTATACTTGTGTAAATATTGTCATGTGTGATTCTACTCATGTGATCTTTCAAAACACAAAATTGAATATTTCTGTATTTGAAAACCTTAACACTACATTCATCCAATCCAGTGCAGTTTATAGCAAACAGCTAAGCAATATGTTTCCCTATTTTTTAATGGTAATGGTTAAACAAGAGGAACAAATAGTTTCTGACTCTCGGTGTTAACAGGGGACTTAAAAAAATTAATAATACAGTTATTCGGTTGCTCAACATCCCTTTGATAGAAAAACGGAAACAATTGTTTGGGCGTAATGCACCTTGAAAAATATTTTTTTTATAATCAAGTTCTTTCCTATTTGATAAATATATCGACTTGCAAATTGTAGGACTTAAAAGAGAATATAAAAACCAAATAAAAGTTATGCTCATACTTGCCGTAAAAATACGAATTTAGCATAATGAAATTGGCCACAGAATTTGTTTACAAGCAAGTGCATTTTAAGCGCATGTGGAAGGCAGAAGCGCGGCATTGGAGAACTGTTTTTTCAGTATGCCCATCCCACGCTATTCTGCTAGCGCGAATGAATTAAGCGCAAACAAATCTACTAAGATGTTAATTTCTTATAAACAATTACATATATCTCGAGAACGAGATATAATAGCACCGAACGGATTCCGGAATTTTGCATCACATTTAAACGCCATTCAGATTAGACAATAAAAAAATTTGCAACAATTGAAAATGTATAAACAATTTCCAAATTTTGCAAATCTAAAGGGGGAGAGTCTCCCGATGTCCCAGAAACGAAAACAGCGAATTAACAATTTTGCAACAATTTATAATTTTATAAACAAATTCGAAATATGCGTTAGAACGGCCGGGAAGACTCCGCAAATTGTGCCTGAAATGAATATCTCAAAATAGCAGTTTGTCAGGAGTTACAAATCGATTACTTAAAATTAGAATAATTGTTGCTAAAATGATAAATATTTACTGGTCTATAGACAATCATTCTGGACGGAAAACCCCGCTTAGAAATATTTTTTTTTGTCGTGGCCTACGCGCAGGCAAACTATCTCCTTCGGCAGGGAAATATGACGATATTTCCGTCTCGTACGTAAACGAACTAGCCCCCTCCCCCTGAGACAGCGTTCTTTCTGCCCCTAGGGATGTTGCACCAATCACAGACAACTGTGGTTCTACCTGCTAGCGATTGGTCAACGCGTCCCTCCCCCTGCCCTCCCCCAGGCCGAGGGGTGTCCAAGTTTGTCGACGCGGTGTGGAAGATAGAATTTTGAACGACATTTTTTCTGAGGGAGAGGGTACGTAGGTACGTCGTATTTAACCTTTCATCGAGCACACATCCTTCCTGAGGACGAGTTTTGATGAGACATATTTTGTAAATATTATTTTTATGTAAAATTTGTAATGAAATAAAATGTGCGTAATCCAGTTCAGATGATGTAATGTGTACGTAAATGTGTGTGTGTATATATATATATATATATATATATATATATATATATATATATATACACATATATATGTGTATATATATATATATATATATATATATATATATATATATATATATATATATATATATATTATTAGTAAATAGTCATAATCTATTAGAAAAATTAAAAAAATAATTTTTTGTTTATAATATGGAGTAAATTTGTAATTTCAGTAAAAAATCAAAATGTCTTCCGTAAGAACTACGTTGTAAAAGCAGTACTCGTTCTCAGGACGGATCTCGACGAGTCATATTCAGCGGTCACACGCGCTCGATGAAAAGTTAATTCTTCTTAGTTACTAACGGGGCAAGTTGGGGCATGATTTTACAACTGGATTCGAAAGAGGATGGATTCAGCTAGTAAATGAAATTAGAAACATCGCGGAATTCCGCGAAATTGGTAACTTTCAGTCTACGTGAACTTACGAGTAATTAAAATTATTGTATTAATTTGATGCATTTTTACATTTCATCCTACGTCGGTATTACGCATTAATGAATTATAAAACATAAATGAAAATACTCTACAAACCTTCAGGAAGAGAATCCATACTGCCAGCTTTCTCTACACAACTTTGTATGGCCACCACTTACAAACAAAGACGGTCTCCCAGTGATACTCTGGCACTGCAGGTCTACCGAACGCCGCGAAGGGTAAGTTCGGGTGACTACTGATGCTAGGGGAATTGACCCCGAGGCACGATGTGGGCCGAAACAGATGCCCCCAAGTATACAGTGTGTCGTAGTATTTGCAAAAGTTCGGTAAACGCGATTTCATTTTTGAGGTTTTGGCCAGGATTTCGGGAAAATGCACCACCGTGCGGCGCCGAGAAATTCTGCGAACTGCGTGTGACGCGTTTGGGCGCGTGGGCTCTGGCAATCCCACCGTCGCGCGTTCGGAAAGACGAGCTACGTGACATCTCGCCCTCCGGCTTATCTTGCGGTAACCTCTCCACCGGATGCAGAAACGTTCAACACAGGATGTCACCAGATCTCATAATCTTACACCTATGGCTCAGCGAGATACTGAGTCCTTCAAATGCAATGGATCTACTGTGATAGACACATGCGCGCCTAATGAAGGGTTAAGGAACAGATTTCATAAAGGGCAAAAATCTCTATCTTCGTAATTGCAGTTGAAGGAATAAGCCGAAAAATATTGAACTTTTGTAATTTTCGAAATATCAGGGTTTTCAACGGACATAAGACCCACGCCATTCTATTAGAAGTCTTCACACTATCCAACAACAAAATATAATAAACAAACGTGGGAGCCATTTTTTTACATTTCGAAAAGGTCACAGGAACTTCATATTAAGTACCCCCCCAAAAAAAAAATTAAAATATCGGTTTCAAATTTAATGGGCTACATCGGCCAGATCGATTAAGGAATATCAATTTCGAAGAAAATCGGCTGAACGGTTTAGCCGCTAGCGTTGTTCACAGACGGATATAAAGACTTTTGCCATCAATCGATTTTTCGGTCTCTAGGACCCACAAAAGAGGGATTCTGGCTACACCACGTGATAGAGGATTTTTTTCTAAATGTAGCAACTGGATTTATCCACTTTTTCGTTACCAGGGCGCAGCAATAAAAGTTGTTTTTTTCTCACAAAAATTCGCCGCGTTTTCTCGTAGCATTATTTAACTTTCTCTTCTTAAGAAATACTTTCTTAAGGGCAAGAAAGTAAAAATACGAACGCAGCAAGGACGAGCACGCACCCGTGTACTATTGCACGAATATTTATTATTGCATCTCCTCAAAATCATTGCGAACTGTAGCAACATAAAAAAATTATAATAAAAGTATTATCTCCGAGTACGGCCCATTTAAATATATTAACACATTTTCACTTAACGAGTGCATATGTACACTTCCCAAAAGATTAGGCTACGCCTCTGTTCACACTTACGCAGCGAATCCCGCTTGGCGCAGCATTATCAGGCTATTGCGTCACCCAACTCCGAGACGAACTCACCGTCGCGCTGTCAGTAAAACAGTGTCCCCGATACGATACTCCGAAACGTACATTTTGCATCCGATGTGGATGGTGAGAGCCGACTTAAAATCAATGTAAAAATGTGTTTTATATCTGAGATTTGAATAGTGCTTTAGTGATAGTGTCCGTGCATCCTGGTGTTCAATTATTTCAATAAAGAAGCTTGGTCCGGATTGGCCTGATCTGACAATTCAAAACTCAAAATTGGTCGATCCTAATACTTATTCGACATACAAATAATCCCTAATCCTAATACTTATTCGACATACATATGGCTATGTGGGTGTGTGGGAAAATTGCACTTTTTCGTTTTCTTTGCATCTTATTTAGCAATGAAGAAAACGGGTGGACGAAGACTGATTCTGTGAGAAACTGAGTGGAGAGTGAGTGAAAGTGAGTGAGAAAGAGTGAAAGAAACATCAAAAGACTAATCTCCATAAAAAAGTAGTATTTATCAGGTTCTATTGGTACGCTTGAATATTGTGACTCGGCTTGACCACAGTTATCGAATCAAAACAAAGATGAAGTGCGTAAGAACAGACATATTTTGGGCACTCTTATAAACTATGACAAATTTAGTGGTGCATTTGAGCTTGCGTTGCGAGGGCACGACGAAAGTGTACAATCGGAAACCCTGAGATATTTCGATAACTGTGGTCACTACCACTGATGATACTTTAAAAATAATTTAGAAAGTGCTACCATTTTCAAAGTGTCGTCAAATTCAGAACAGGACACTGTTGCAAAAAATGTACATGAGAAGGGAATTTAGAAATGCAACAGGAGCGGTACTATTATTTCAAGTAATAGTCCTAAATGAAATGTCGGAAAAATTTTTCCTTAAGTCTGCAAACTTCACACAAATCCCTGACTTCTTCAGAAGCTGAATGAACATTTTCAACAATGAAGGGGATAAAAATATTTCACAGAAATACAATGGCAACCAAGCGTTCGTGCGTCCTCGCAATGCTGTCAAATTCTTGTAGAGAAACAACTTATTTGTGAAATCAGAAAGTCCAATAAATGATGGAGAAATTAGTGCATCTGAAAAATCGGCGATTGGATGATCAACTGAAGTCATCAAGGCAAGATTACAATTTCCTATTTCTAGGTAGAAGGATAAAATTGATAATAAATGTCTCGTTCCGAATGTTGCGTAATTAAACTGTTGTAACATTGAGACTGGTACGTTCAGAATGGCCAAGGTCAAAAGTAATAAAAAAGAATACATGAGAAATTAAAGCATTATTTTCAAGACTGGCTATTAATATGAATTTTAATTTTCTTCACAAACTCTCTGGTCAGGTTGCAAGTCAGTGGTACAGTAAACAGAGTGCCTCTTCACCTCACAAAAGCAGTCAGCCCACATATCAGTCGTTGCGAACATTCTTAGGAATTGATAAGGCGGACGTGCCGCGTGGGCCGACCTGTCGCCGGCAACGGATGTGACGCTGACCTCAGCTCGATTTGGGAGCGGCAGCCGCCTCGCGCTCCGGGCGCGTCGCCAGACACGAGAAACGTTCATGATCAGTTTCTTGGAATGGATTGGAAAGAAGAATTTCTCGTACGATTTTTGTATTGTGGTTTTAAGTTTTTACATTTATAATTATTCGATAGAAATCCAAGTATTTGAAAATATATTTGAAATTTAAGGTACAATGTTCTTAAACAATTTTAACAATTGTGTCCATTAATCAATCGGGAAATATTGGAGTGGAAGATCTCCCCTTACGACCATTGTTTGCAACATTTAAATTTAATTCGCCCACCGCCACTGCAGATCAGATAACGTATGGGTTACGTACGTCACAGCAGCGCAACAAAGAGCAGTGAAATAAACTTACTAAGCTAAACCGCAGGTTGTATTTTATATTAAAAACTGAAATTTTTAATACTCTCATTAAAATTGAGCTGCGTAACTTGGGTTTTTTCTTTTTATTCTTGCTAGCGTATGACAATATGTGATTTTAAATTACATCATGAGTTTTTTAAATTAATGTTGAGAATGTTTTATATCTTAAGTAATTATCGCTGTTTCACACTTTTTTGAATAAAGAACTATTATTGTCTGCAATGAATGTACATGAGTGTATTATTTATGTATGAATGTACGTGAGTGTATACAATATGATATAATTAATATGTTGAATTTAAACATCTAAAATATTACTGTATTAAAATAACGCAAATCTGAAGATTTTTTAATAATCGGAACAGATGATTCAGGGCATCAACTGCTGTCACTGCAGTCCCTCTGACCGGGAGGTCCTGGGTTTGAGTCCCGACGGTGGCAGGATTTTTACGACACTACCTTGTTAGCTAGGTCAAACTCAGTCACTGTCTGGAGGAGAATTCTAGTGGCAGGCTGCTCTGATCGGTAGTTTTCCGTGGATTCTCCGATCAACACCAGGCGAATGCCGGAGCAGTACCCTAAGAAACGGGCCACGGACCGCGCGTGATCTCTTCCTTGTCCTCTCCTCACCCCTTACTTACACATATTTACACTAACATGCACTACACTACCACACATGCCGAGACTGGTCGGGAGCTTAGAGCTTTTTCTGTCTGGGACGGTGCCCCACTTATGGGAGATGTTTATTGAAAACCCCACAAGCCGGCGGGTAGATCGGCGCCAGAACTCACCATCCAGCAAGGCACCTCCTACCCAGGGAAAATAATGCACTACACTTTGGAGACTAATGACCTTAGCAGTAGTCGCGCCCGACTCACCAATCAATCAATCGATCGATTACTTTTTGCGCTCACTGAACTAGCGATTGACACCTTATTTGACTTTTGGCTACCTTTTTGGAACTTTTTGTCCAGTTTACGTACGACCGCGATCGCTTTCTGAACACTTCCCTCCACTTCTCCTCGGCCGTCCCTACAATTAGGTGCGTGCCTTGGCCTCGACCGCTGCCAAGGCCTCCCGCCCTCCTCCTGCCCGACTCTTCCTCCCACCCCACCCTCCCCTTTGACTTCCCCTCCCGCCGAATCCATCCCTTTGCCCCACCACCTTCCACCCCTCCATCCAGAACACTCTCCCCTTGGCGAGGATCTCCCAATCATTATTTCCAAAACAATAAGATTTTCTGCAATGCCGTATGACATCTTTTATTTAACCTGGCGTTGCTCATATGAGTGGAAATTTCTCTACATGTATAGCATGAGTACTAAACATAGAAACTCACCAATTTAAAATGATATGATGTTATGTTTGTTTTATATTGTTGAGTCTCTATGTTTTATTAGTATATCGAGTGCTTTATAAGTTTTTCTTTGTAATGTTCTTTTTATGTAGTATTTTCTTATAATATTTTATGTTTTGTTTCTTTAAATTGTCTAGCTTGAAGATGGGGAAATATGAGTTCCCCGAAACGTCGCTCTGAAATTTCCAAACTAACTCTGTGTATATGTGTATAAATTAATAATAGGATGTTTGTAATAAGCTGTCTGTCAAAAATTTTGTGGCCGAATACATGAAGCTGCATGACAACAATATTTCAAATGAAAATGGGAAATAATAGGCTATTTCAGGGATCATTTTGAACTCGTGTACCGAACTAGAGGAGATACAACAGCATATAAATTGATAATGGTTACGTAATATTATCATAATTCAATTTCTGCCCTGCTAAGACTTCAGCCATCACTTGAAAAAAGTCGAAACAGATTCAAAGGAAGCGCCTGCGGTGCATATCGGCCATTATTTCGATAGTCAAGAACAGTATTTATTTCTGAATTCTACAAAAGAAGTCTTTTGTGCATATGAAAGCTGATGATGCTATGAAAGAAAGGTCATATGCACATGTATTCTGTATTACCTTGGCTTTCGTTTACTGATATCACGACGTCGGAATCGATTCGTTACGATAACATACAGTGGCGTTGCATCAATTGGCATCACCCGGGGCAAAACTAATGGAATCACCCCCCCCCCCATAAATTAAAAATAAAAATATCTCTTACTGAATAGTTTATACATTATTTAATAAAAATACAAGTATATTGGCACATGAAATTTAGTTATAATAAACTACTATTAAAAAATTGTAATTCAGAATAATTAAAAAATATTTTTTAAATAATTCCAACTATAAAATATTCTAATTGGTGTCACCACTAAAATGGTATCACCAGGAGCGGACCGCCCCTCATGTCCCCCCCCCCAACTATGCCACTGATAACATATAAGACTAAGTGAATGCTTCCTCAGCGAAACAATTATTTCGTTCACCATATCAATTGTTTTGTTGCCTAGAAATATGCAGCGCAACAAAAAGAACTCTATCTTGATGGTGCAATAAACGATCATTTCAGGCGCTTAATACAACAATCATCACTATAGCTGGCTGCTCTCTGGTTTTCTGCATCCGCCGCGTCGAGTCGTGAGTTGCTCGCAGCCCCTTCGTAGTTCCTTCGCGTTGTCCCCTTCTGGCGGCCTTCCGACAGCCGCGCTCCCTCCCTGCCCCCTCCACTTCCCGCGTCCTTGACGCTTCGGGCGGGGAATCTGCGCGAGGAGCCGAACGCGCTCGGCGGAGCTCTTCGCCTGCGGTCGTCTTCAATTCTTCATTGGTATCGGGAGCGGCCAGCGAGCGGGTTGTTTCCTGTGCGTATCCGTCTTTCCTTCCAACATGGAGAGCGGGAGCGAGTTTACATCAGCATGTTTCCGGCACGTCGCGTCCAAGGTAAGTCCGCCCTCAAGCAGCGTAAATTGCGATTATATTTGTTGGGGGTGTTAAAAATGCTCGCGAGTGAATGGCATTTTCGAATTGCTAAATGTCCGTCCATTTCGAACCTCTCGCAGTTAGGATGGACGTTTGAGGACCGTTATTTGTATAATGACTAGGGAGAGGATTTGTATGCCCTAACATCTTAAATGTGCACTTTAATATGCAATTAAAATTAACAATATTTCATTTTCTCTTTAACACTTTCTTGATATAATTCAGCAGAAGCATGCTTGGAATGAAAAAAAAATATTTTTGTGCAAACCTATTATAATATAAAGTACCCTTCTTCGCGAGAGTAATAATTGAAGTGTATATTAACCGTAGTGAAGTAGTACATTGTATGTCTTGTATTTCTTCTGACTGGCGTAAAAAATGTCATGAATTATACTACATTTGCGTTTATCATATTATACATTTGCACAAGTATTTTATCTAAAGAAAACAGGAAAAACGCAAACTGTGACAAGCTCTTTCGAATCAATGATCGCTCACAAGTAAATAGATTCTATGAAATTATGAAACATTTTATTGATGTCTTTATTTTAAATTAATATGCAAAATAAGCGCATATACCTGTAATTAAAAGAATATGCACCAACAGGAAAATTGGCCAAATATGCACAGATAAACAATGATATTAATCTATATAGCATCATATTCTAACCAAATGTCACTATGCACTGAAGCAACATACAAAAATGTGCAAAATCATAGAAATCCGCACCCTCATAATGACAAATCAATGGTGTATTTCGTGAAACAGTTATTTGGAGTCTGGGGGTACATTAAACAATATTCGGGTGCTCATCATTCACATCCCCAGTAAAGCTTTAATTGAACACAAGTTATACTCGTTTTTTTCTATTCTTGATTTTAGTTTTCATAACATTACAACAATATCTTATTGGATCAGTTACCATTGTCCTTAAGTCGTACATGCAAAGCGCTGAACAGATTTTTGAATAGGTCGTATAACCCTGTTGTGGTCCTCGGGTCCATTTCGACCCAAATGAAATTTTAATTTCTTGTATAGCTTAAAAATGTGTGCGTTTGTTCTGTTACCCCCAGACTATTATTGTTTAACTATTATATGCCCGTTTAAAATGTTATTAATTTATTTTCAGTATGAAAAGAATTATGATTTTTTTTCACACATAAGTCCTTCGGGTCCGTTTCGACCCGTTGCATTTCTCAAGTTGAACTGCTGTGCGACATTTGATATAATTCATGGACAAATGCGTTCTAATTAGCTGCGGAAGGATCGTATTGTCAGCAGAGAGTTCTTCTGATAATCTGATATCTTCTGATAATGTGTACGATGGCAATGATTCATCGAGCAAATACTATGCTATCGAAGTTATAAGAACAGATACTCTATTCGCTGGCAAAATCGCAGCTCTCTAAACTTTGGCAAGGCAGGTCCTTCGAATATTTGAACGTAATACTCAGATTTTGTTTCCACTTCCAATATTGTATAATCCTAAATTTTATGTAACAATCGATGAATAATTAATGGTTTTGCGAAGCAATTGTCCGTTTCGGCTATACATCCAAAATACGAAGGGAAATTTTGGGATATTTGTGACAATGAAACAAATTACGTATGGGAAGTTCAAACACACTGGCAAACAAGGAGGGCAACCTGAAGATCAAAATCTGGGAACGAAACCAGAAATAATAAACGAAAAGAAACCAGAAATAATAATCACGTGTAATTCTACTGAAGGAGCTGTTGATTCATTATGATTATCAGTTCTTATTCGTCGAAAAAAATGGTGGCCATTGTTGATTGATTGTCAGTGATTCAGGGCGCGTCAACAACAAGAGTCATTAGTCCCGTGCTGTAGTGCATGTTTTTACTCGGGAGGTGGCGGTGATCTTCCCCCGCAAGATGGCGAGATCCGGCGCCGGCCTATTGCTTGCGGGGTTTTTCCCAATCAGGTATCTCCCATTAGCGGGGCACTGTCCCAGCCGGGACAAACTCTAAGTTCCCGACTGGTCTCCCGGCTTGGGGTGGTAGTGTAGTGCATGTTAGTGCGTGTAAGGGGAGAGGATAGGACAAGGAAGAGGTAAGAAATATCGCGCGCGGTCCGTGGCCCGTTTGTTAGGATACTGCTCCGGCATTCGCCTGGTGTTGATTGGAGAAACCACGGAAAACTACCGATCAGATGGCCAATTGTTTTATCTAACAAACTACACATATCTTGATCATTTCATATGTTTTGTTCACAAAGGTAAATCATGATTGAAAAAAAAATCACAATGAAAACGTTTTATAGAAAACGAAGGGGAATCTTTTGTTAAGCTATTTGTGAACGTAGAACACGCCTGCCACTAACTTAGTGAACTCTTATTGAAAATACGAGATCCGATGAATAATTCACCTCTTCAAATTCAGTTTAGTTAGATTCTACCCAAAAGACGGGAAGATGGCTTTTGCGTTGAAAGAAGACAACAAAAGTGCACTGCCCCAAATAAAAACATTTACGTATGAAAATCATGTCAATGACATTTGTACTACATGTGTGTAATACAATATTTTTCTACTTATGCTGTATATCCGTTGTATTGTTAAAATTGTTCATCATTGACGCAACGCGTCTCTTAAACCCATGCTAGGCGTTGAGCGCTTGCGTGGAGTAATCCTCCTTTACTTTCTTTGTCATGACCTTATATGACCTTATGACTCAGACATTAAAATTCTTGAAATAGAAAATAAATTCTGAAACAGAAGCGCTTTAGAAATCTTTCACATATTTCAAGCCAAGCAGAAATCTGAGGCCCTTCTCAACGAACAAACTAATTTCCCTCTGTCCCCTCTACTAATAATTTTACACACACCGACCTCACCAACTGACTCCCCCGCCTCCTAAGACATTTCCAAGAGAACACTAAACAGACCTCCTCCGACCCCTCGCCAGATCTACGGAAAGCAATAAAAATCTCGTGTCACGTTTCCTCTGGGCACAGTCTACCGACTTTTGCCGAAAGCAGCGAGGTAAGCAAAGCGGCTCAACTTATTATTCAATTATTTCCCCATCTTTGCAATATCATTTGCTATTAATTACCATCCCCCATTTCTTATATATTTATTTTTATATTTATTTATTTTTTTAAAATCTTTTGCAATATGAGAATGTATATTTCTTTTTTTTTTCCTAGGGCTTTTATCCAGCCGAAAACATTTTTTTCAATTATTTTATTTCGTAAGAAATCAAATTAAATCTTACGTCTAAGTTTTTTCCGTCTTCAACGACATTTCAAGAGCTTTTGCGCCCCCATTTTCAGGTCTGATGGAATAATACAATTCATCATAATTCCTAAATGTGTGTTATGTATTAATTCCTAAATGTTTTCTATTTTTGTATTTACTTTTTTGTGTTTTTATGCCAATTTAATTTTGTGAGCGAAAAATATTTAAAAATGTCAAATATGGTTCGTTTAAACAATATGCACAAACTTTATTATAATATAAACACTAAAATTATATATTATTCATCTTAAATATCACATTCAAAATATAAAAATAAGTTAAGGAGTGGATTAACTGGAGTTTTTAGGCTACATAACACGGCTTCGCAAAGTCATCATCTTTTTATTGCATGTTTTTGCACGTTTTTGTGTTTTTACTGCACGTTTTAGAGTTTTTTACTGCATGAAAATCCGGTCTTTAGTGATAAGATTCGTTCACATGCGTGTCGATTCCGGGAATGAGTCACTCGCGACGCGGCCGACAGATTTTCCCGCGGAAAATGACGCTTCGCTACGCAGTTCGAAGTTGAGGATGAGGCTCGAGTCTTCGGCCCTCGCGTGAACATAAAACATACTGAAGTCTGACCAACCCTCTTAATGCGAATACGTCTTAAAAATAATTTGTCTTGTAACTTTTCTTCATTTTTTAAGGAATGCTTCCATTTTCTTACCTCTTGTTTGCCCCACAATTTTTTTCCTCCACTTATACTCGCGGGTAAACGAATCGTATGCGTCCGCGCGCTTGAACGAATCGTATCACAAACTGCATTTCAGCCGATTTGTCAATGACAAGTAATTATAAATAACGTACACTTTAAATACAACATCATCAGAAACACAAAACGGCAGAAATGCAATTGTGGTACGGTTCCTTCACGCGCGAGTGTATGTGGAGCAGAAAACTTGTGGGGCAAACAGGAGGAAAGAAAATGGAGACTTTCCTGGAAAACATCAAGAAAATATACACGCCAAATGATTTTTAAGGAGAGTATTCGCACAAAATGCGTTCTAATTATACGCTAGACATACTCAAGGATGGTTTATGTGTTGACGCGAGGGCCGAAGGCCCGGGCCTCGACCTCAACTTGGAACTGCGTAGCGAAGTCACTTTCCGCGGGAGCCGCGCACATCGTGGCTCGCATAAAATGCTTTGGTGCATCGGAGAGGCTCATCGCATCGGAAATGCATCGGAGAGGCTCAAGGAAGTTTTATGTTCACGCGAGGACCGAAACTAGCCGTTAGCCCCAGCCATCGGCTCCGATGCAGTGCTATGAACAACTGATGAACATTTATAAAAAAAAATTCCTACACAAATTTTAATAATACAAACGTTTTAAAATCATTTGGTGAGCACAAATTTATGCATGCTTTCATCGTACAACTTTCCCGTCAGTGGCAAAACCTTCATGACTAACTGAAGCAGGCGCGCTGGACTGTCAGAACATCCGACCGCGTCTTCATGTGGCGTACCTCCTGTAGACAGCACGCAGTAATAGTGTGGGAAAAAGTGCAATTTTTGAAAATACTTCTTTTCACAAACTATAAGCCACATAATTGAAGAAAATTGATTGAATAAAAAAATATTTTGTGAAAATAGCAAAACATGTAAAATAAGTAATTTAGTACGAAATATGTAAAAATATTTTAAAACGGTAAGCAGGACAAAAAATATGTAATTAGGGGCGGATTTTGATGACCTAAAACATCGCCAAAAATGGTCATTAAAATGCTTTAAAAATGCCCTAAAACCAAAGAAAAATGACGTAAAAAATTTATCAAAACACGTTCGGATGAACAACTCAAGCTGTTGGATATGTTACTGATGTAATCGAAGCTTCTTCCATTCGTTCCAGTGAACGCAGTTTGCAAACTTTTGGTTTGGACCGTTTTTTACCGGGAAATCTGTCTTTATCCCGAAATCGGGTGAACTGGCAACGGCGCTGATATACATCACCACAATATACGTCATTCACAACGGCTGTCAAAACAATTTCTGAGCGAACAAATTGAATAGGCTACTTGAGTAATTCTGTGAAGAACGTTTGTTGCATATCGTAAATATTATTTGAAGCAAGTACCATTAAAATGACATTAAAGTCGATTGAATCAGCAAAAAATACATTAAAAATGATGGAAAATGGCAATAAAATGACTTATTAGTCCAAATCGACTAAAAATTCAAAATAATGACATAAAAATGGGTAATTTCTTTCTGTCATAAGATAAAGTGAATTTCTGTACTAAACGGCATTGTTCTAAAGTGAAAATAAAAAAAGACATTTCATTAAAATCCGCCCCGTAGTAATTGCTTAAAAATCCGATCTCTACTGATGAACTAATGAGGCAACGTGACAATCCTGCGCGTTGGTTCAGACTGGTTAATTTTGATTTGCTTCCCGCCTGTTCGTCACGTTCGTTCTGTATTCTGATCTTTTTCACTTCGATCAGGACTCGTCTTTTTGATAATTGACTTATTTTCACTTCGACCTGGACTCTTCTTCTGGATAATAGATTTGTTTTCACTTCGACCTGAACTTCTCTTCTAGAAAATCTGGTAATTAGATGGATCACAGGAATTGTCATTATTTAAGGAAATAAATTGTATTCAGCACATCTGAAATTAAATGTACAAAGGGATACGGTATTCTGTGTGAATAAGAACTTACGGAAACATGTTCGAGAGATTCATGGTATATCAAGTTAGGGTTGCCAGATTGGGCAATTTTGTCCACAAAATGGGAATATTTTTCGTTGTGTGGGAAAGAATTGGGAAACACAAATGGACAGGGAAATATTTGGGGAAATTATTTTCATCCCAAGTCGAGATAGAAATATTATTTTCTTAATTATAATGATTAAAAAAGAAACAGAGGTTATTCTCTCTCATGTTTGTGTTAAAAAGGGAGAAATAAATGACAGGGATAGAGAAAAAAATCTTTAAAACTAAGACAGTATACGGTTTCAAGCAGCTTAGAGAACGATGGTCGGTTTTTTCGAATTATTTGAACTTAAAGGGACGGACAATGGAATCGTCAAGGATATGCCCTTGGTCCATAATTTGGAGAATATTTTTCGTTTTAAATTTGGGGAATTTTGTTTCATTGGAGACTTTGTTGGGGGAAATTCTGTAGTAGCCCTGTATCAAGTAATTCTCTTGATACATATGTGCCAAAAGTGTCTCCCTCAACAAACACTAGATTATGTGTGGTTTGTGGAGAAGTACTGTCATCTGAATAAGAATCTTATGAGGCCCGTTACAGAGATCATAATGTTCAGTTAAGAAAGGTTCACCACTTCTTTGAAAGCAAAATTGCGTTTCAACAGTGGAAACCAACATTAAAAAAGAAACTTGTGCACGGTGAGGAATTTGTTCCTGAAGGTGCAGGAAAGCACAATTAAAAATTCAGGGTACAAAGAACCTGTAGATGGAACTTGTCCAGGAACCATGAATGTTAGTGTCCTTGAGGATGGATGTGTTAATGTAGAATTTAACTTGTGTGAGCTATTCTAAGAAAGATCTCAGACATCTTACCATTTTAAAGGATGTCCAGAAGGAGAGCAGAAAATCTTTCTAGAAAAATTTGTAGGGGGGGGAGAAATTTGTAGTGTGTCTCTTCTTACTAGCCAGAATATTAGAAACATTGAAAGAATCTTCAGTATCAATGCTGCCCATATGCAAACAATGCTGTCATATACTGCCCATATTAAAACATCACTCAAGTTATGTTTTAAGTGTGGATGCATTTGTGGAAAAAGATGGGCAGTCTCCTCAACCATTTTTATTATTTATTACAAAGGACTATCAGTATCTTATGAGAAGTTTCCTTTTTTGGAGGAAGAAGATTTTGTGCTTATAATAATGAATAATTCACAAGATAAAATTTTAAAAATGTATGATCACAATGTTTGCACGGATTCAACTCTAGGAATTAAATATGACTTTTTATTGACAATTTTAATATCTGATGATTTACAACAGAGATTTTCTTGTGCATTTCTTATTTTTAATAGAGTAGATGTCAAGACATTGCAACTATTTGTCCAATGCGTATTTGAAAAAATTGGAAGTATCACTCCAAAAGTTTTTATGTTGGGTATGGATCCAGCACTTTTCTTAGCATAGTCGTATGTAATGGGGCTTGCAGAAAAGCAGCTGTCTGCACATGGCATGTCTAGAAAGCCTGGGAAGCTATTATTCAGCAGAAAATCCAGGGGAAAGATTTAAAAGAAATGTGCCCTACAAGCCTTTGTGCGATTTTTGGAGGAGACTGATGAAAGGGCATTTCCTGAAATGTTAATTTTCTTTTGTGGTGTGCGTCAAATTGTTGGGAGTTTCACTCTTATTTCCTTCAAATCTATATGGGGAAGAAGAAGTGGGCCACAGCATTCATTGTGGAGTAAATGCAAATATGTATCTCGACAGACTCCATCGCACCATTAAGTATTGTAATATATATGTTATAAATAATAATAATATTGTATTGTAATATATGTTGTTACAGGTTGCATGTCCAGTCTGCCAATGGGTCTGTAATATATGGAGTGGTGGAAATGGATGCCAATTGTACTTGCATAGTAAAATGTTTTATTTGCAACATTTGCCGTCATAGCTACAGTTGTGGCTGTAGAGATTCTGAAATAGCATGGAATATATCCAAACATATTCATTTATTTTGCCGGTTTGTGTATTTCTTATTATATAAAGTTTATGATTTACTATACAATGTTTAATTGACTCTTTTTTAACTTCTTTCTAATGCCTGCAGCTATTTATCAGAAACTGGTGGAAAAGAAACAGTGGAAGTCTCTGAAGAGCAAATGAAAAATGAATGAACCTGTGAAAATGAAAAGGAGGTTCTTGGTCAATTACTTGTCAATTCAAGATTAACTTGAAGTATACTGCAGAGAAAAAAAATGTTATTTTGAAAATTGCAGACATGGTTATCAATTTAGAAACTGTAGAAGTAGTATCTGAAATGGAGCGATTATTGGCTCCAATTCAGCAATCATTGGCACCTATAAAAACATTAATGTTAGTACTTCTTTCCTTAATTTCCTTTGAACATGAGCATACTTGAATTACTCAATTAAATTTGCACATAATGCTTTCTTTTTTCCCCTCTAATAAAAAGATTGTGCAGTGGAGACCACTTCTGGGAATGGAACTTCTTCTCCATCTTCTTGGAATAAAAAAATTATGCCCTAGAAGAAATTCTTCAGCACTAGAAAACAGGGAGAAAAAAGGAAGAGAGAAGAACTTACCAGAACAATGGAAGGTAGTTTCATGAGATATCGTTACAGGATTATTATTTATGAGCATATGGCTGTGAGAATTTTTCTTTGGATGAGGGATTCATGAAAAATCAGTCGTGCTGGTATTTATGATGAGTTTGTTGTCTTGGAACCATTTTACTAGTGCATGGTAGGTTTTGTGAATTTCTTTTTCTAATGATTGTTATGTTTTTGCTGTGAAATGTGAAACCTGAGAGAAGTACAAGATAGATTTTCTTTAAATTGTGAAACCAGCATAGTTCATTTGATGGGGCAATTAATGAATATATTGGTCTGACAGAAACTGCCATGTATGACCAAGGGAGTATAAAGATGAAAGAAATCAGGATTTTCATCCTGGTGAATACAATCTCATGAAATCTGAATTATCTGATGTAATAAAGAATTAATGTCTCCTTGCAGAACCACGACCTTCTTGTTTTTAAATTATTTATTTAAGGTCGCCTTATAAACAGCTAGGTCATTGGTGACCACAGTTACAAAAATACAGTATTTACAAATGCACATATTAGTTACACATTTTCATGGGATACACATACACAAATCCTAAATCTAGATGTTATACATAGGGCAGACAATGTATAGTCTTTAGCTAAATTCTATTTAGCATATTAAATTTGGTGAGGAGTTCTATAATTTTCTTTTGACCGGGATAAGAATTTAATATACAGTATAGATTATCATTGATGTTAAGGTTTGTTCTCACAGTCGCCATCGCGTGGAAATCAACTATAATATGCTTTGTGGCAACTGGGAGTCCGCAATTTGGGCAAGGATCAGGAGCAGCCTTTTTAATTAGGTAGCTGTGACTGAGTTTAAAATGTCCTATACGGAGTCTGGTTATAACCACTTGATATCTTCTGCTAAGTCTAATGGAAGTGATGGGAGATTCTTCGATATTCTTCCTAACTGCTTGTAATTTGGAAGGCAACATTTTCCAGTTCCGGTCCCAAAGCTTCTTAACTGCAAGTAAGAGGTAGTTTATAAAGTCGGGGAGTGTGCCACCAGGTTCAGTATCAATTTCGGGGAGAGAGATTGCTGCCTTCGCAGCTGCATCCACTTCTTCATTACCCTGGATGCCTATATGAGAAGGAAGCCAAGCTATTGTAACGCGATATCCTTTAAGGAAGGAGTGATAAAGCTTTTCTTGTATTTCTTGGACCAGTGAATTTAAGGAATGTCGGTTTCGAATGGATGATAGAACTGCTAGTGAGTCAGAAAAAATAACAATATCTGGGTTACATGGTCTTAAGATGCTAATATCAATAGCTTTGATAATAGCCCAAGCTTCACATGAGAATATGGAATAGAAATCCGGGAGACGATAAAGATTCGTAAGGGGTGGGATAATGGAAATAATAGCTCCACTAGATCTTGGTTGTTGCTTGGATCCATCCATGAAAAATTGGCTATGATTAGCAAATTTGTGCTGAAACTCCAAGATTAGTTGCTTAATGATATGTTTTGGGGTATCAGGATTTGTAAATTTGGTAGCTTCCGTATCGATTGACAAAGAGAAATGTTCCCAAGGGGGAAGAGGGTTGAGTTTCCTCTTCATGATATCATGAGACTAAATGCCAAGTTCATCTCGGTACTTAGCAAGTCTAATACTTAGCGATTTAGGATAGTTAGGATGATTTGCATAGTGGAGGGACTTGGAGAGGTTACAGATATAATTAAGTGTGGGATTAGGGGGACAACAATGAGTCGAGTAAGCAAATTTTAAGCACAGGAACTTTCTACGGAGGTCTAAAGGAAGGAGGCGTGCTTCAACTAGTAGGCTAGTACATGGGCTGGTCCTGAAGGCACCCAAACTTAGCCGGCATGCAGAGTTGATTATAGGGTCCAAAGCTTTGAGGGTAGAAATGTGTGATTTCCACGAATGCTTATGGTCGAATGTTAAACCCAAAATTTTGCTGGTATTTGTTCTTCTTAGATTATGGTCACCAATTTTCAAGACTACTGAAGACTGGTTCAAAACTTTCCGAGATCTCGATAAAACCATAAATTCTGATTTCGTTTTTGACAAGATGAATCCTGACGACTTCGACCATTCATTAATTGTATTGAGGGTTTCTTGCATAATAATTGTGATTAGATTAATATCTTTGCCGCTACAGAGGAGGGTGATATCATCAGCAAACAGAAATATTTTCACTGGGGTTTTTACAATATTACTCACTTCATTTATGGCAATGAGAAATAATATCACACTTAACACTGATCCTCGAGGAAGGCCATTTGACATCTCAACGTGCTGTGACGTCTTATCTTGAATACGGACCTGGGGAAATCTGTGTTCAATGAAGTTCTTTATGAAAGCAAACGTATTCCCCTTGATTGGCAATGTAGAAATGATAGATAAAAGTCTGGATTTTTGAACCATTTCTTAGGCCACGACCTTGTGACTATTAAAAAAATTCAATGGGACAATGATTTAAAAAATTAAAAAATTGGTACATATATTTGCTAGAATTATATTTTTACTCTATCACTTAAACAAATTAGTATTTATAAAAAATGAAATTTAATTTGCAGGATTTCTTCTATCCATCAAGATTATGGTTTGAAAACCAGCCGGTTGAAAATCAGCCTCAAAAATATACTGACCTCACTGAAGAATCACCAGGATGGAATGGAAAAATTTGAATATGTTAGGTGTATGCTATTGTCACAGACCAATGAATTAGCAGGTGGGTCATTATACAGCTTTATATTTTAGAGGGACTCTTGGCATAGTATGACGATATGGTAGGACAAGAAGAAGGATATCCACGCATAAAGCCATTCCATCGTTATTATTATATACCCTTCATTACTAAATAGGACAGACTACCTATTATTATTATTATACTATTGCAAGAGTTTTTTAATTATAAGGATTAACTATGGAATAAAGGATTTTTAACTATGAGGGTTTCCTCAATATGAGAACTCCCAAAACAGTTTCTAATGTCGAATTTAAGCCAATTAGGGACAAAGTAACCTGATTGTTTGGGTCTCTCCCAGTTATGTAGATTGGTACAATTATGATATTAGTAAATTGTGGAAATTTCCAATCCTTATATTCAGTGGCGGCTCGTGGTCATTCTATTAGGGTGTGCAATGCCTCTCTTCTCTCTCCCGTCCTCCCCCTCTCTCTCTCTCTTGCTCTCTCTCACACACACACGCACACGCACACGCACACGCACACGCGCGCGCCCATACACGCGCGCGCCCATACACGCGCGCGCCCATACACGCGCGCGCCCATACACGCGCGCGCCCATACACGCGCGCGCCCATACACGCGCGCGCCCATACACGCGCGCGCCCATACACGCGCGCGCCCATACACACGCACGCCCATACACATATATTCATTAACATAGATAATGACAATTAGAAACTAGGCATCTTATGAAGTTTGATAACATGTTGAATAGTTTCTTTTATCACCAATGAGGGTTGTCTGCATTTCTTTTCACAACATTCGTTTCGACTTCGCTCGGCAAGGACCCCTCCGAAATCTTTACTACTTGTGTCTTGTTACAGCATGATTCGGCACTTCCAGAACGTTTTTCAAAGGGTGTCAAGAAACAAATTGATTCGAAACTTTTTTACTAGCACTTTTGCCATGGAGTATTTTCCATAAACTCGCTGTACAAATTTAAGCTTAAAAGTACAAGTTTCTATACCCAATACTCAAAAAAATCTGGATAGTTTGCTGTCTACACTGACTGACGAAACACAAAGCCTGTGTTGCTTCAGTAAATCCTGTTTCTTCTCAGCAATTTTGTCTGTGACTTTTCCATTGATGTTATTTTAATATTTTCGATGCTTTTCATTGTCAGTTGTACAAACACACTTCACAGATAAACGAACACTCTTCACTTTGGTTTTTCAAAACGCATTAAAAAGTAGCCTTCTACATACGTTTACACTATACATTTTGGTTTTCACATGCTTAGGAATGGATTTGTAATTGAAACTCCCTTTAAAATGTGCAAATAACATTCGATTAACACAGTACTTATGAATGCAACACTGCACAGCAATGTGTTTGCGTTTCACACACTACTGAAGAATTGCTTTGAAAGGGGTGAGAGCTCATTTAAGGGGAGAGATATCTCACACTTTCTTCCATCAATGCCACACTTACTTCAAAACTTGTGCTAGCTTAGTGTTATATCTTCACGACATGTCAAAGCACTTCGAGGTCGCGCCTGTGCAGTAATATCCGTACAGTCCTGAGTGTGCTCCCAACTCCCATAAGCCACAATGTTCCCCCTCTTTCCCCTTCAGCCCCAAGGGAGCCACGGACCCCGGCTGCTTGCTTGCATTTCCCGAGTGTGCTCTAGTCTGCTCTCATGAAGGGCATTGGCAGTGGACTATCAATCGCAGCTTCCGAACGGTGCGTGTTTTGAAATAACATGTTTCGGAAACTCTCTGAGAGGTCTTGTTAAGAAATGTTAAGAAATGTTAAGAAATGTTTAAGAAACCTTGCACCGCGGTTATTTGGGTGTGCACATGCGAACGTGCGAATACGCACGAGCCGCCACTGCTTATATTATAACTATGGAGAGAATACTTCAAGTTGATAGATGTTTGTTTATGATGCAACAATTATATTTTGTATGAATAATAAATATTTTCATTGAGACGGGTGTTTCATACATTATAAATCTGTAATTTTGCAAGTGAAACAATTGTTTTAATTTTAATTTACTTACTCCATTTCATTTTCTGACCTATTTTGTAGTCTTTGTTTCACTGCTAGTATGTGAGAGTACTTATTTTGACTTGTTACGTATTATGTTACTTGCTTTTACATTCAAGTACTTATTTTTTACTGGTGTACTGCCATTAATATTTTATACTTGACATAACACACTTTTTTTAATAGTGATTTGAGCTACAATATTTTGTTTTATGTTATGTTTTTATTTTAATGCTGTACCATTTTTCATGCTTAGATATTGATTATAGGATCGAACATTTATTTTTCTTAATATTTAATCAAACAGTTTAACTTGCCTAGGTTTGATTGTTGGTATTCATGAATCATTGTTTTGTATTAATTCTTCTTTTGTAAAATAAAGTTAACGATAAACTTGAATTGTGATCTCAATATGTTATTTTCAATATGTATTCTCAATTGTTATCTCAATAATCTTAATTTGTCAACCATCATGGAGCAGTATGTTGGTACTTTTTGATGAAGCTATGTTAATTTTTTTGAGGTTGGTTTGTATTCTGTGGTATCATTACTAGTGTATTTTGAGAAAATTGTAGTTTGAATTGTGTCAGGTTATATTGTGAGATGTTGCCAATGTGCTAATGACCTTATAACTGTCAATGTGTTCATGACTTCAATTTGACTTCACTCGGTTGGTACACTCAGTATGCTGAGTGAACCAAACTCATACTTAGTGCATCACTACTGAGAATACAGCTGAGGTCATGCAACAGCAATGCTCCAAGAAAAAGGCCATCCATTGTTAAAAATTTGCTTTTCTCATTTGGCATTATGCAAAAAATTTGATATTCTTGGTATGTAAACAACTGTTGTACTGTTTATTTGAATGTACTGCAGATACTATTGATGTTACTGCAATGTTCATTAACTCTTTTTGTAAAATATTCAATAGGAGAGTTAATAATGTAATACATGTTATTTGATTTATTTCTTAAATCTTACATTTGAGGACAGTCAAATATCAATGAAACAAATATTCAATACAGAATATTTACCTTCTATAATAATTAAATATCTAGACATGTGCAAACAACGTCATCAAACAAAGTACTGATTTACAACTAGCAGATGCTACAAAGAATGTGCAATATCAACTCTGAGTTACAAATGACTTCCCCACCGTGAATGACAGTCAAGCGAACAAATACTTGCTGTTATATGCCTGCAATGAGGTTAATATTACCCTATTCAACCCGATGCAATTCAGACAACACAATTTCAACAACATAAACTTGTAACTTGATACCATAGATACACATTACAATAAAATCGTACATCTTCGTCAGGGTTGACCAACATACCGTAGATTAGGATATGCATATGGTAATTCAATGATCATAATTAGTTTATGGAGGACATAACAAAGTATTGGCATAATTTTCATTAGACTATTTTGGTTTGCTGATTGAAGAAAATACAACATTGAAATCAGTTATCGGCCAGTCCTTGTATTTCATTGAAATCTGCTACACCCAGCCAGCTCCTTCCTTGCCAACTCGGAAGTTGCAACAACAATTAAATGAAGGAAGTTTCAAGAACAAATCAATTTTGTGTAATTAATTATCAATTAAATCGTTCTACCAGATTAATTATTTGTTTTTGTGGTAACCTATAGTAGTAAGTGCAGCATTTTCTTAAGTCTGCTCACCATTAATTATCCAAAAATCTCAAGAGCAAAAAATTAATTTTTGTTAATTAATTAGCAATTAAATATTTCTAAATGATGGTATATTTTGTTTTGTGGTAATAACAGCTTGAGAGAGGTCACAATATGTTGGCCAAAACTTCAGCCTCCATGTAAGAGATGTGGCTTGAACTGGATAGCCTAGCTCAGCAATTTCCAACATTTTTCTTGTATCTACCCCTTTTAAAAGAATTGCTTGGTTCATTTACCCTCATACATTTTTCTCTACAGCATACATAATCTTAATACAAGCAATTACACATAAATTACTTAAAGATAACTATTTCGCAAACCAATATTTTCATAAATATCTCAATTTTCAATAATCGACAATGCTTGCGCTTCAAAGTGTGCAGAATACTTTTTTCTGGGATCGAGTAACGTGAAAGAATAGTTATAATTTCTTGAGTTTTCTAAGCTTCATTAACGGGGAGACTAGGTTCTTGGAAACCTGGTGTAGAAAATAAAAATAGGGCTCCTGTGCCCAAGTACTAAATGTTAAATTTAGTCTTTTTTAGTTAAATTTGGTAAATTTAATTAAATTTTAAGTCTAATTGTCTTAAGAATGGATGTGCAATGGAGAAAATAAGCATGGAATTTTGGTTAATTATTTGACGAACATTGTCTTTAGAGATCCTTATTAGTCTCCTGATATTGAGGGCCTGATGAGGTCCATCAGTTTCAGAAGTCTAGGTAATGCCTAGCTGTCTACTTACAAAAGAAAACAAGTGAATTGATAATTTATTATTGTACACTTTGTTGCTTTATATCAGAAAACAATTATTTATCAAGTTCATTAATCCTTTTTTGTAATCAATGGGATCTTGATTATAAGAATCAGTTCTTTCTCAACTATTGACCCTCAGTCGACTTGTGATCATCATTGACATGTTTCAAAATTTCATCGACCCCTGGACCAACGCTGTTGGGAAACCCTAGATAATATTTACAATTTCGAATATTGAGAATAACTGTTTCAGAAGCATAACATTTCCTTGCTAGTAAATTATATAAATTTTATTTAGTTAAATTTCAAAATTGACTGTATTTTAATATTCAGAAGAAGTTTTACTTTCTCTCCCTAACTTCTTAAGAAGAATGTAAAAACTGGATAAATCTTGTTCCTATGTATCGTAAATTTTTTCCTCTAACACAAGTACTCTGATTCCATGTTTTGTGGGGTATTTATACTGGAAAATTGATAGATGGCAAAATGTCTGTCTCTCCGTCTGTGGTCAGCGCTAGTGTCTATACCGTTCAGCCAATTTTCTTCAAAATGGATATTCCCCAATCAATCTAAATGAACTCATCAGAAAATGATTTGATTCAACAGCTCTCTAGGAATAAAGCTGTTCCGAAACTTGGGGGATTTGGCAACATTGTTTGTCGCTTGTTTTGTAAAATTTATTTTTGTGACTTTTGTGCTTTCTGTCAATGCCTCCATTCTTGATGCCTGTGAAAATCCTAAAGATCGTTTGCATTGACACCACTTAAAATTCTATAATGAATCTATCAGTTGACAAAGTCGTTTCAGTCTTTTTGGTAGGCAAAATCCAGCCCTCCCTGACCCTGTCTCAGAATGTTGTGTTTTTAGCTATAAACTTGTATTTAATTCACCCTCCACCAATTGGCATAACAAAAAGAACATAGGATGTGGGTAAAACATTGCTCCAGAGCACAATCTCCAGTTCAAACCAGTACAGTATTAAGAAATGAAATGGATCCGAGAAAATATTACTGTGACAACTATCAACTAGATGCAATTGCATTGCATTTTGTAACTGAGATACTGACAAATTGAAGTGATTCATATGAGAATAATCATTGGAAGCATTTAAACCTAAAATACTATGTAAGCAAATGAAAATGTTGGCCTGTAGAATTCATGAATGAAAGGAAAAAGAAGAAAATCTCACCTCATTTCAAACTTGAAATTTGAAGCTTCAGTTCTTACTGTCCCCAGTGCTGGGTTAATTAGCTACTGTTATTGTATCACTATTTGTGGACATAACATTTTAAACTATTTTACTGTAACATGGTAGACAAAAGCCTGTATTGTCTAATTTAATTTTGTTTCTTTTCCAGATGTGAGACATGATCTTCTGCAATGTGATTTTTTTCAATTCACACATTTTTGAGAGAAAGACTGATGTCAGCGATGCTGTTCAAACGGTAGGAGAAGATTATTTTGTGAGCAATTACAAGTCATGGCTGCGATGGAAATTATTGTAAACTTTTTTGTTAGGAACTCATACGGACATGTATGTGGCAAATTACTTTAAATTCATGTTTTTCAGAAAATTGTATTATTAGTGGAGACCCTGTGTTTTAATGTTGTCTTAGTGTTTTGTTCTCAAGCCATCGAAAATTTACACCACTGAAAAGTAGTCCAATATTTTGGAAAACTATATTTTTCAAACCTTGTAGTTTGTATTGTATTTTACAATAACTAGGATGCTTTTCTAGTGTACTCTTACTTCATAATTGAATCATTGTATTGTCATATTAATTCAAATTTCATCATCATTTGATAAGCAGCAATTGATGGTGTTATTTCATGTTGGACATCTATTGCCACATGATAACTTTGAAATGAGGTATTAGGCAGCAAGCGTTATTTAATTTATTGACAATTATAAGGAAAAAGTAACTTCGCTATATATCTGGACATCTTGTCTGCAGTTTGGCTACATATTAAAATTTCACTGGCTCCCAGAGTTAAAGTATTATGATGTCTTATGATAACTTTGTATGACATGAAGCTAAGTATTCAGGTTTGAGTATTAGAATCCCTGTATGATTCTGATAATTTTAAGCTAGTAATTTGTTGACTTGAAAAATATTTAAATCAGAACTCTGTTTGGAATAAGAATTTTTAATGTTATTTCTTCCTCTTGAGAATATTAACTTCTTTTGAGTAGTGTTTTCTTCAACATTGCAGCAATTTTAATGGATACTCTCCAAAACCTCACCATGATTTGCAATGCATTCTTAGAAAATAAGTTAGTATTTCCTTCATTAGTACTGGTATTTTTTAGATACCGTAGACCATGAAATAAAAATATAATGGAGAATGTTCCTCCAAAATATTTAACAGAATAATTTTCAAATATTGTATAATTTTATTCTTATGTGAATGCAGAAGCGTTTCTGGCACAGATAATAAGTTCAGATCTAAGCAGCACATTTTTTAGCAGGAAATAGTAGAGTATGATCTTATCAATTAAAGTTTAAGGCATTAGTTCAATGGTATACAATATTCAATATGGATTGATTGATATAATATTCAATATAACATTCAATATGGATTGATTGATTTACTTCAAGAGGATATACAGTCCTTAAGTATAAAATACCCTAGTATTGACATGCAAATTTAATCATTGTAGAATTCACGACCGTTAATAAGTAGTAGGGTAATGGATCACGGGATCGGTCAATTAATGAATTACACTAGTTTGCCAACGTTTCGGAATATTTAATTCCTTCATCAGGGCTTACTAATTCATATACTGGTCAAAAGGGAGGAACATTATGTTAGACCAGTATATGTATTAGTAAGCCCTGATGAAGGAAGTAAATATTCCGAAACGTTGGCAAACTAGTGTAATTCATTAATTGACCGATCCCGTGATCCATTACCCTACTGCAAATTTAATGTTAAAGGTGACACATACACTTCTCAAAGAACATTCGAAACATTCTCAAGATTTTATTTATCGAGTAACACAATAACATTCTAATTTCAGAACCTTTTTTTGCGTAAGATACAATTTTAGAATAAAATTTAAGAAACAAATCTTTTGTCAACTCATTGCATAAATCTTACATTATTGAAGAATTATTGGCCAAATATGCCAAATTGTAATTTTTGTGTTAGCGAGGTAGCAATTAGAAATCACGAGCTGAACACAACCCACACAACTGAAGGATAATGATATATGTGAGATTAACATTATAAACGACCGTAGCGTAACTAGATGAAAGAAGTAAGTGAACAGACAAAGCCGCCACTTCAGTAACAACACTAACAACATATGAAATATCACAACCGTTACGCGCACACGGAACTACTATGGGGTTTTTAGCACTTCCCCTCGAGTCGGTTATCCAAAAAATATCCCCAAAAAATACATTCCGGCCCGTTCAATGCAGCGTTGGTGTTAACGTGTCAAGCCCTTGGTTAAAATGTCTACCTTCTGGTCTTCAGTAGGAACATGTGAGATGTTAAACTCCTCTTTAGTACATTTCGCACGAAATGGCGTACTGTGGAATGCTGCGAAACGTGCTTGCTTCTGGCGTGGTAGATCGCGTTTTCAGCCAACGTCAGTGAACCAGGGTTGTCACAGAAACTGCCAAGTCACTTAAGTTCAATAAGCGCAATTCTCGAAGAAACTCCCCGAGGAAAATGGCCTCTTAACAACCTCTCTTAACGCCATGTATTTGAACTTCAGAATAGGCAAAGAAACAGTCTGCTGCAATCGTGAGTTCCATGAAATCTGTCCACCATTTAGCATGAAAGGATACCAAAGTGTGACCTGTTTTCGACACAGTTGCTCAAGTCGGCATCGGTGTGTCCTAAAAGATCCTGGGTTTGAACAGTCCGACTTTCATCGAGCCCTTCAGGTAATGTAGAACAGGTTTGGCGGCCTTTCAGTGATCGGAACCAAAACGATTATTAAATTGTCTTAGATAACTTGCCGCAAACGCTATGTCGGGTCATATGATAGATGTCGCAAATGCAATGTCGGGTCGTGTAATAATGTCGCAAACGCAATGTTGGGTTGTGTAAGCGAGAGCTCCAACAAGCTCACAGTATGGGAGCTTCAAGTCTTCCGGGGATTGCGATGAGTTCAACAACTTGACGCGTGGATCGACAGGGGTAGATATCGCGTTACAGCTTGTCATAACGAATCGCAATCCGGGATGTAGCCTCGCTGATGCCATGTCGTTTCCCATCCGAATGCTCGAATTCTATCCCCAGGCAGTACTTGTGCCCATGCCAGGCCAAATCCTTGACAAGGAAATGGTTAGATACTCCCATCGTCAGCTTGGTGATCTCGTTGCGTAAAGTTATCAAAATATGAACGTAAGTTGCGATGAAAGTTTATGTCTTCCCTTGATAAGATGTAGAATAAGCAAGATTCATACTTCGAAGGGATTGCTTTCAACTTCATTATTGCATCTAGTTTCGTGTTCCAACTTCTTCTAGCTTGCCGTAGCCCATACAAGGATTTCATTAATCGGCATACTTTGTCATCGTTGCAAAGACTATTGATCAACTTCGCCCTCGCTTCAAGTCGATTTCAGCCTTCAGAATTCACGATATCTTGTAGAATTTCTTGAAGATTTCCTAGAAGAGATCCCATTGCTTGTAGATTTCCTCTTGAACTCCGTTGAGATTAGCAGTTTCGACGTCTAATTGACGTATCGTCATTCTGTGGCACGCTGCGAGATCAGAAACTAGTGGAATAGTACTTTTTCGAGCCACAGGTGTGAAAGTCTCTGAGAAATGAACTCCTGGCTGAAATGAACTCCTAAAAGTTCTGGAAATCAGTCGTGCTGCTCTTTTTTCTCTTTCCATCAGGACTACACTTCTTTCTGAGAACGACACGACATCCCACAATTTCCTGATCTGGTGGACTATCGACGATTCCCCAAGTATAATTTTTTATGATGAACTCCATTTCGGCCATAATGGCCTATCGCCATTCGTTCGCGTCTGAGCCATTTAACGCCTCTTTCATGGTCCCTTCAGACGAAAAATGTCGACGACTTCATTTGAATATTCGACCTCGCCCAAAACGGTATTGTACAGTCGACTTCGGTTATAGTAAATTATGATATAGTGAACTATCGGTTATAGTGAACTTAAGTCCCTGGTTCCGTTTCACTTACAAATAAGGATAAGACGATTCGCCTGCAGTGAACTTGAACCTCGGCTGTAGTGAACGTAGGAAATACGTCCTGCAAATTAATTCCCACCTGGAAAAGAATATATCGCCTCAGTGCCACAAAGCCACTAGGCAGCTTGAAAAAAATGTCGGCCAAAGTCCTAATCAGAGAAGTTTCCCATGAGGTGAATGTAGCGGACTCGGAATGGGGACATTACTGATAACCATGTGACAGTTTCACTGAGGGAACAAAGGCCTTGCCCTGCGTGGGCTACAACTGGCTGTGGCACCGCGTGATTGCTTGCTTCAGTTTCAATCTTAGTGTTACTTGATATTCCGCGGGACAAAGCGCATCGAGTTCTACTTAGGCGGCAGTAAGTTCGCGACTGCCACAGCCTGGCATATTCGCCGCGCCGCGCGAAAATGCAATCAGTTTTATTAGTTGCTTGCGCCATCCCGTTACCGAAAGTATCTCGTGTGTTATAAGGCGAGTAAATGGACCTTCGGAGACTTGGACGGTGTTCCAACAGTGCAAGAGGCATTGAAGGGTGTGAAGACTACATTACGACACTTAGACACAAAGAACAATGCAGAATCAAGTACGGAGATAGGTCTTGATGTGGATAGAGATAGCACGATCTCTAGAAAAGGATCTAGAGAAATTACTAACGAAAAAGTTCGAAACAAATAATTGAATTTTTAAAGGATAATAATAATATTGAAATTTTCAGTTCGTGCTGTTAATGTATTTTGCTGTATCTCTATATTAATAAAATCAATCGTTATAGAGAAATTCGTGAACCAAAAATGTTAGTCCCCAGTTCACTATAATCGACTGTATTGTTTTCTCGGCCTTCCCTTCGAACCAGACCTGATGGCTCTTGGTCTACCCCGTCCCCTACGTTCGATTTCGCGAGTCGAATGCTCTCCGGGACCATTGCTTTCAGCGCTGTCAAAATTGATTCTGCCAAGGATGCTTCTGTCCGGTTGGAAATATCAAAACCAAGAAAATCATCAGAAGCAGTGGACACTTGATCAGGCTCCACGACAGGTTTTGCAGGCTCTGATGAAAATTCGAACTCAGTGAACTGTCAAAACTACTTCGGATCTGGGCGTGCGTTGATCCTCACGTGATCCACATGAATGGTATTTCTTTCGTTCGATCTGACTTCTTCTGAAAATTTTTACGTCGCGAGTTATGAGCGCTTGTCGCCTCTTCGAAGACCAAACGCGATACACTTTGGATTCCTCAGCATATACCAGAAATTTTATTTCTTGTCCGCGACAGTTGAGTTTTCCCTCCCCAGGGCTTCTAAATAATAGATCTTGCTGCCGAGTACCTTGATGTTGGAGACATGTGGTGCTTCGCCGGTCCACGCCTCGAACGGTGTCTTGCCATTTAAACTCGTCGGTAGACGATTACGAAGGTAGTTCATTGCCTCTGCCAAAAAATGATCAGGTAGATTTGCGTCCTTCATTAGGCATCTGGCGACGTCCAAAAGTGCGCGATTCCTCCGTTGTGCGTCTCCCATTTTGCTCAGGATTTTAGGGGACGGCGAGTCTTCTCGAAAAACCATGATAGTTCCAAAAATAGTTCCTCTGGTTTTGGAATCGGATCAGTATCTCTACTCTCCTAACTTGTGCGAGTGAAATTCAACTCTATTAGAAAGAATTTTCATTTAGGCTTCGAGCCAGAATTGAACCTCGCCAGACTAGTGGATTTCACTTCTGTCTTCGAGCGAAATGATTCACTCGACAGTAGACGACGCGATCCCTCGATTAGAGTTAATAGCGGTCACTCTCCAGAGACAGAATTTTGACTCCAAATCGAGTACATCCGGCATCCATATAGAGTGGCATTGTATCTAACCCCATATTTAGATTTGTCAAAATGACAAATTTTGGAGTATGGAAATATACATTAATTTTAAGGCAACATTTAAAGATATGTAATATTTGGGGGGGATTTGTAAATGATACATAAAACAAAAACAGTTAAATCTTCATATGTGATTACAAGAAACAGCAAAGGATAAATACTCTATAATATGCAAGAAACACGCAAGGTAACAAAAATAATTATTCTTAAAATCGTATCTAACCTCGCATTTAAATTGGTGTCAAAACTATATCTAACAAGTATGGGAAACTACATTCATTTAAAAGCAGGTACAATGGGCTGGCAACCATCCACATAATCATAAGGTATATGATAGGACATGACTTTACAAAGAATCAGCAAGAGGATAGGTATTCATTTGTTAAAAACACACATGGTAATAAGTGAAAACTTTATTTGTGTCATCTTGGTAACATTGTGAATATTTAAATTGACATTTATGAATAAAAAAACTTTTAGGATTACAAGTTCAATGCATATAAGTAACGTTGCAATAAATAATAATTTTTTATACTAATAATAATAAATAATATTTTTTCTAATAATTACATGACTAATTTAATAATTCCCATGTTGTGAGAATTTTGATGTGGTGTTGTTGACGTTCTTATGAGAAGAAATAAGAGGTCATCTTCGTCAACATATTATTTTTATTAAGATAGCCAGCTTTCGATGGCTTTGCCTTCATCGTCATTCTACAAGGTACAGAAAAATATAACAAAATTACAAATAAAATATAAAATAAGATAGGAAATTAAATTACAATTAATAGATACATTTAAATTTTAGTTACAGATAGCAGATAAAATTGTGAAAATTGAAATGCAATGGGAGGATTAGTAACAGTTCAAATTAAACATTATAAAATATCAATAAAGAAGGACACATTATACGATTGCAAAAGATTAGGAACATATAGCAGATAAAACTGCAAAAAAATAAATGCGATGGGGGGGGGATTAATACAGATAATAGCAGTTCAAATTTCTGATTATAAATGTAAATAAAATATACATTCTGATATTGCAAAAGATTAAATAATAATAATAATAATAATAATAATAATAATAATAATAATAACAAAAATAATGAAATAATAAAAATAATGAAATAAAAATAAAGATAATGAAATAATAATAAAAATATTAATAAAAATAATAAAAGTATATTTACAATTACCCAATTAACAGAGAAAAGACAAGAACAAAATTGATCAACATTGTACCTGTTCATCGACTATGAGAAGGCTTATGATAAAGTTAGGAGGTCACTACTATGGAAAACATTAAAAAAGAAAGGAGTACCAAAACATCTAATGAGAGTTATACAGAGCCTACATTGAGAAAATATAATAAAAATAAGGACAACAAAAAATGTTGTTTATGGTGATAATGGTAATATGTACTGATGTTAATTACACTGTCTTTGAATTAGGATTAAAGATACTGCATAACATACCAAACAAATAGATTTTCAAAGTTTCTGTGTTTACACTAAAATACACAATAATTGTATGCCGTAGGTAAAGGGTCGGTTATAACTCAGCAGGGTTATAGGGGCATTTTTCAATAAGATAAGATTTAAGTAACTTTTGGAAAGTTCTGTCACAAGTTTTTTAATATGATGTGGAAGTTTGTTGAATAGTGTGACTGCATTGAAGGATGTATCTTTCATTGTTGCTGATTTACTTGTGTGTACTCTGTGATAATTGTGCTGACTTTGAGTAGAATAGTTATGTATTTCATTGTTTAGTGTGTAATACATATTGTTGGTATTAACTAGTAGGGTGAGTACTTTTATGCATGTAGCGCAACGACTGTTAGGATTTTATGTTTTAGGAAGAACTCCCTGCATGTCTGCTGAGGCTGTAAATTGAAGATGCATCTTAGGCTTTTCTTTTGGACATTCAATAATCTCTTTTTATTTATCTATCAGGTATTGCCCTATATCTCAATCCTGTATCTGATTTGTATCTGGATCTGACCTGAAGGCAAAATTTAAATCAGAGTTAACAATTTAGGCCACTCATAGTATTCACTTAAAGATTAATATTATTACACTTACACTAAAATACATGAATTTTCTTTAATGTTGGATATTCTGGTAAACGGATTATCACAACAACTTTTCGGGGCAGTCAATTAATAAATGCAGCCTTCCATAAAATTGTAAACATTTAGGAGGGGTGCAACATATTTAACATCCATTATAAAATGGAGCTTAAATAGCCTATCAAATGCAGCCATCCTGTTACTTCCAACAGGGAAAAGAAGGGAGTCCAACATAATGTAAAAGGGCCCCTTCTTTTGCTCTGCTGAAATTGCACACACCAGGTATAGCTGCATTTGATTAAAAGCTGGTGCACTAACCTCCCAAAGGTCTTCATTGGCCTGAAATAGAACAGAAGAGCGTATTACTGGATTAAAATATGAATCATTCTGAAGATAAAAATATATAAAATTCTTACTGGTATACATCACAACAGATGGGGATTTGGAAATACTGGTGTTGATTTTTTCAAACCAGTCTGCGATTGGGAAATAGACCTTTCCTGAAAAAAGCAAAATGTAGATGTTAATGTAACAACAATAACAACAATTGAGAATCAATTAACACTAGAAGGACCGGGATTTCGTTCTACCTACAAGGACCGTTGTGTGTCATTTTGACACATAATCTCCTGGGCATTTAAAAAGCTAATATTATACATTTTTCTCACTTACTATGTTGAAAAGAGTATAAATGAATAAATGGGCATATTTCTGGATAATTTAATACATTATATTTAAGCAATTATGAAGTTACAAAATACTAAATTGTAAAAAAATATTACAGAACTTGAATTATTAGACACAATTCAGAGAAATGAATGAAAACACTAATGAATCTCTGTTAGTTTATGTTTGAATATTTTATGTGTATAATAATATAGAAAAAAATAATTACAATTAATGCATATTGATTGTTTCTCACAACATTTTCCACAAACAAACTTCCCACACACACAACATGCAGTAGAAGTAAGGTTTTTACACTTATTCTGTCCTTGGCAATGCTTCCTTTTCAAATGACTAGAAGTAGCTGTATTTTTTATTAACCGTGAGGGGGAAGATTTAACATTTTCTGACAATATTTCATCAACAAACTTGTGAATAAATTGCAATCTACTAATGTTTTTTCTTGCAACTTTCTTGAGCAATATCCACGCATTTATTGTTGCAATATCTAGAATATTGTATAAAATGTGAACTGGCCATCTTCTTGTTCCTGCGCGCACTGAATACATACGAACCATCTGATCCAATGCATCGACTCCGTCTTTGGTTTTATTATAAAACAAAACCGTCTCCGGCTTCTTTTTCCCAGTGTTCTGGGTGATGATGCTGTCATGTAAGGTGCTCAGGATTAGGACATTTTTATTCTTTTTGCACTTATAGTCTCTAAGAATTTGACCAAAGTTGTTCTTGTAATATTCTGTGTGATACAACTCCCTTGATTTTTTGAGCGTTTTTGCTTCAGGTGGCAGATCTCGCTGATTCCTTCTCATTGTACCTACGAAGCTTATTTTATTCTTTTTCAGCTTTTCTGCCAGTGACACGGAAGAAAAAAAGTTATCGCAGGTCACGTTCAAGCCCTTCCCCCAGTAAGGTTGCGTGAATTTTAGTACCACATTTTCTGAAAGCGACTGAGATTGAGGTCTTGATTCGTCTTTTCCAAGGTATGGAAAGCCATTTAGAAAATACTTAGTTTCTTTATCAACCAGCATCCAAAACTTTATACCAAATTTGTCTGGTTTATTCGCCATGTATTGCAGAAACCTACATCTACACTTTGTGGGATAGAGTTGTTCATCAATAGTCAAATTCTCCCCTGGATTGAAACAAGCACATGAATTTTGAACAAAGATTTCCCAGATACTTGATGCAAGTGCGAATTTATCTTTTTTCAGTCGTTCCCTTCTTTGATCCAGCAAGTCGAACCTAAGGAATTTCATAATTTCAAGAAATCTGTTTCTTGACATCGACTTTGAAAATATATTTATACCATAATCTTGTGACCAGCAAATTTTTAGAGGTAGGTGTCTGTGACCGAAAGCTCCTCGGGCATAAATCAATGCAAGAAATACCAATAATTCATCTTTTGATAACATCCAATGTGGATGAGTAACTTGAGCTTTCTTTATTGTACATTTCAAAATAGTGTTAAAAAATGTATCGTTTATCAGCAATCTCAAGGCGCTGAGGGGAGAATCTTCAGCTATATTTTTCTGTGGGTGTTTAGTAGGTCCCGGTGCAACACAGAGAATATTATGCGACATGTGTTTGCCATGAACATGAGGATCAAGTAAACTCACCCATTGAGTTCCGTCTGCCGCTTTTCCTACATCCTGGAGAATACTGGAAATTTCTTCTTCTTCTTCTTCTTTCTTCATTAGAATCTATATCACAGTCAGAATCCGAAGAAATACCCGTGATTTCGTCATTCTTGTCATTTTCTTCATCAGAAATGTCTCCATCGCTTTCACTGCCACCTTCACTGTCTACTTCAGGAAGATTTTGAAGTTGTCGAAGTATTTCTTTTGGGCTCAGTCCTTTTCCTGAACTCATTATAAAAAGTTTTACTCGCACTCATGGCTTCTAAATATGTTCTGCACACGAAAACATCTCTATAACAACTACTGTTGATTCGAAAAGAACAGGATGTACCCGGCGATATTGAACGGATCGCTATCATCACGCATCGAATTTCAAGAAGGCAAAGGAAGGTCTTATCAGTTTGAAAACAAGAGCTATAACACTTCCTCCTGGAAACAAGAATTTGAGACAAAAACTGTGATAGCAAGACAACAAAGTATACTGTGTCAATATGACACATTACGGTCCTTCTAGGTATATCCAATATTTTTTCCAATTCTATGAAACTCACAGAATTGGGCTTTACAACACATGAAGCTCGTGCACAATAGAAAGCACTTACAAAGAATCAGTTTTCTAACTTTTAAAACTCTAGCACAATGTTGTAGTATGTCCCGCAAATGTGTCATTTTGACACACCCGGTCCTTCTAGTGTTAACAAAGAAATTTATTAAGCATTTATAGAAAGATGTCAGAAGTAATGGCAAAATTGTTTGAACTTGTTGTAGTTTTTTTATTTCGTAACATTAACTGATAGTTTATTAGAAAGTTGTAGACTCATATATCCAGATCTGCAAGCATTTTTTAAGAACATGAGAAAGGGTGATACAAATCTCTATGATATCTGATTAAATAGTACTGAATGTGAGAATTGAAGCCAAAGCCATTTGAGTTTACTTTGACATGGAAAATGGGTGACAAAATACAAAGGGTAAAGAGAGGGCTTTGATTCTGGAAGGATTTTTCCTCGCTGGAATAGCCCAAAAATGTTTGCTGTCAGCTTACCTGGACTTTCATAGACTTTGAATAATTTGGTCGAGGAAGCAGTTCAGGTAAAATTAAAAGTGCCTTCAAACTCACTGAAAGTAGGAAAAAAGAAATACAATTTTCAGCTAAGGAAGCATAAACATACACAATGTTAAACATCTAAGGGGCACAGGGAATTTAGCGTGAACAGTGGGTAGTGAGGAGTTCCTTTATATAAACAATAGAAAATAAGAAAATGTATTTGAATGTATTATATAAATGGAAAAAATAAATTATCACTTAAACTATTTTTTGTAAAGAAGTTCTATAAGTAAGAACTAAATTATTATTCAGTACATTTTCATGTATTACATGCAAAATTAACTAAATAATAAATTTTTCACATATTTTAGGGGTCATTCATAAATTCTGTAAATGGTAAAGATGGGGGAAGGTGGGTACTACTTCAGGCTTACATAGCGCTGATATGTGTTTTACACTTTCTGAAATAATTCCTTTTATTCAGTGTTTAAAATATAAAATTTAAAAAATAAAAATAAATTGAAGGGTTATGATATTCAAGTTGTAACAATAAATAGAAATATATTTTAATAATTCAGCTCAAATATCCTTCTGCTATCAGCATACTCAGATGATATTTATATATTATGAGACATACATTAAGTAGTGTACAGGAAACTTATTCACAACTCAAAGACAAGGCCAGTAGGATGGGACTACAAATAAACAAACAGAAAACCAAATCTATGGTACAAACAAGGAAAAATAAGACCCCAAAGGTCATTAGAGAAGAGGACATAGAAGCAGTGGAGAGATTCACATACTGAGGAGTGCTGATGCAAAAGCATGGGAATGAAGAGGAGATACTAAGAAGAATGTCCCTGGCCAATCGAGCATATTTTACTGTCACACATCTTCCCATCAAGATCTGTACACTGGGAACTAAAGTTAAAAATATATAAATCTATTTTTCAGCCTGTAATGTGTTACGCATGTGAAACATGGGTGCTCTATGAAAATCTGAAAAATAAAATTAACATTTCTGAAAGGAAAGTTACCCAGTTCATTTATTTACCGTATGCTATTACGTACGAGGGGAAACTTTAATGGAAATATTTCGTGCGAGTTTTGAAAAAATGTTTTTACAAATTGCTTAAATTTCACACTCAAACTAGGCGAAATCAGCTAGTTTTTTCAAACAATTGGACATGACCATTTTTAAAGAGGGGATTTTTTGAAAACACTTTGTTTATAGCAAAACTTTGTTTTGCTATAACACACTTTGTTTATGCTATCTCTAATTTTATAGTTTTCCAATGTTCACTTCCTAGAATTTTCGAAGAAAGAGAACAAACGAATAGTCCAAAATGGGACCAACACTATATATTTTATCGTCCCTTATTACGTATGAGGTGAAAATTTAAAGAAAAAATTGGAGTGATTTAAAAAAAGCGTATATATCGCGCAAAATTACACTGAAACTACTCACATTTTCGAAGAATTATCCATAAACTTATTTTAACTCGTAACTGGTTAGGTCATTGGTACTACACATACCCCAAGACATTTATGCATCATCATGAGAATTATTACAAAACTAATTAAATAAGAAGTTACGTATAAAATTAATATATATTTTAATGTCCACGCGAATCATATAAAAAGCACTCCAACTATATTTAGTACCTACAGGCAGACTAATTATAAAATTCTTTTGATACCCAGAATCTGTGGGAGGAAGACTTATTAATCACATCCTATGACTAATACAACACAACCTTACTTTTAAGTCACTTTCCACAGTCGCTCATTCACTGCAATTTGCGCACATATGAACTGTTCATTGCGGCGGCCAGAGCCACGACATTGCCGGAGCAAGCGTGGCTCCATATGGCAACCATACGGCGCGCTGTGGGACAGAGGAAGTAGGGAAGGAGACGAGTCGCATCCACGGGTGTTGCCGGGGGAAGGGACGCGCCAGGCTCGTGGTGGTCTTCTGCGCGCCCCCTCCGGTTGTTGTGGGCCTCGCAGCACCCGTTCCGCCTCCAGCGGGCGATCAGCTCTCGCTCCTCCTCCGCCCAGCGCGCCCTGGCGGTGCGGACTTAAACTGCCCACTTGCGCTCTCTTCGCCTGCAACATATTCTGCATCTCACTAATTTACCTACCTCGTTTTGCCGTCGAGCGAAAGGTACAGGTTCTTTCAAGATTCGGGATGTGGCCAGCCGCAGCTCGCGGGGCTTGTGGTCGTTCTTTTGACTGATGCGTCATTCATTCGACTGGTCATTCTTTTGACTCGCTCTAGCAGTTCTGCCGGATCCCACGCTTCCCTCTCTTCACCACTGAAATCGCTCTTTCCCCTTCTACTCTGACTTTGACCCGTTCCTCAAGTCCTGGGTTATCTCCCCTAATAATACCCTTCGTAGCATCCATAGTTTTGTAAAATATTTAAGAAAAAGTAAAATTAGTTTCTGCACACCCGCAACATTGTGACCGCCGCCGGGTTCGCAGAATAACCGACATTCTGAGAGGTACCCGGAAGTACAGGCTCTTTTTCGCATCCGCTTCGCGCAGGTTCGTTAGCTTTCTAAGGCTGGGGTACTAACAGCCACCACATCACCAGTTACGGGTTAAAGATCGTCTTCATGGAACAGATACTAAGAGAAAAATCTTTTATAGTTGTAAGAAGACACTCCCCTAAAATTGCGCTAATACAATTGTCAAAAAATGTGATTTCAACGAAAATGACACGACCACCATTTTCTTACGCGTTCTTTACGCTATTCGAAGACGATGTTTAATCCAATTTTGTCGTTTTTGAGAAAATTATGAAAAGGTTTTAAAAGCTTCATGTGAAGTACCCTTAAAAATTAAAAGGTTTGAAACTCGCAAAGCCACGAGTTCATTCAGAATAATTGGAGAAGACAAAATTTGAACAAAATAGGCTGAACGGTTTAGGCGGTAGAGTTGACGAACGGACGTTTTGCCGTCAATCGATTTTTCGGTATCAAGAACCAACAAATCATGGATTCTAGCTGCACCACGTGTTAGAGGATTTGTTTCCAAATTAGGAACACGATTTATCAACTATTTTGTTTCCAGAGCCCGGCAATAAGTTTTTCTGGTGAAAATTTGTTGTTTCCCGGCGCCCGACTACAAAACTTGTTCCTCTTGGGAAGTTGCCTCGTAAGACGGGAAAGTAAAAATTAAAACTTCGATACCAAAAATGTTCGAAATAATTAAAAATGTAATTTATTAATTACTAATCTAATCTGCGTACTTGAACGGAATAAAATTTTAATTTTTTAAACAACCTCGTATATTACACCAAAATTTCGATTAGCAATTGCCTTAATGCATATTAAATGTCAATTAATTTTAGTGCACACGTTGGATGATTAAAAAAACAACTTTACATCGCCTTAATATTCGCAGCACTTATCTTGAGTAATCGAAGTCGTCATATGGTCCTTGATATTTCTTCTTTTAGTATTAAATTCACTCAAATAGATTCATTAATTACATAGGTCTACAACCAAAAATTTGATTTGTTAATTTTGGCTAATCTTTATGCTTTTTGGTATGGTGAAAACTGGAAGTCCGTTCTTTTCCACGTACAGATTTTTTCAAATCCATAGAACATAATTCCTTTTTTGCAGCTTATGCACAGATTCAAATTTGTAACCAATAGTTTTTTTTAAAGGATTTCTAACACATCGTTAAATAAGGCTCCCTTAGTAGGTGGTTTGTGGATGGCTCAAAAATCCATGGGGATGACGGTTACTTTTGTACTTGTGATGTTCAAGGTTAAAATTCCAAAAAGTCTATTAAGTCTCCTAATCTTGAATCTACTCGTCCTGTACCACACGGTCGTGTATTGTGTTCCTCAGCCCTTGTGAATTGGACATTGAGTGGGAATGGATTCATTGATTTTTTCGTGTTTCCGGGCGCGTCAACTGCTTTGGTCATTAGTCCCGTGAGTGTAGTGCATGTTATTTCTCGGGAGATGGCGATGATCTTCCCTCGTTGGATGGAAGGATCCGGCGCCGACCTACCGTCGGCTAGTGGGGTTTCCCCCTAACCAGGACTCTCCCACCAGCGAGGCACCGCCCCATCCGGGACAAGCTCTAACCTCCCGACCGGTCTCCCGGCATGTGCGGTAGTGGAGTGCATGTTAGTGTAAGTGTGTGTGGAAGGGGAGGATAGTACAAGGAAGAGGAAGGAAAGATCGCGCGCGGTCCTTGGCCCGTTTGGTAGGTTACTGCTCCGGCTTTCGCCTGGTGTTGAACGGAGAAACCACGGAAAACTACCGATCAGAGCAGGCGGCCGCTAGAATTCTCCTCCAGACAGCGACTTAATTCGACCTAGCTGAAAAGCTAGTGTCGAAAATCCTGCCGCCGTCAGGACTCGAACCTAGGATCTCCCGGTCAGATGCGCTGCAGTGACATCAGTTGATGCACTGAGCTACCGCTCCGGTTTGAGTGGGAAACAGATAGGGAACTTGTATGTTGGAAAATTATAGAACAGGAAGTTCAAGCAAGACAGTACAGAGAACAAGTCTTGAGCTTTTTTCTTAACGGGAGTTGAATGACTTAGTGAGAGATCTTGGACTTTCGAAAGATGCTGCTGAGTTACCTGGCTCCCGGCTTAAAATCAAAATTATTACAACCAGACACTTTTTTGATGATCTTGAGATCGCGAAGCAGTTTCTGTTCCTTACTTTGACAGGATGAGATTCTTGTTTATTGTAAAGACATTCGTGGACTGATGGGTCAATTTGGTGTACAATATGACCCAAATCATTGGCATCTTCTGACATCTATTGACAAACATTGAAACGAAGTATAAAAATTTTGTTACGTAATGGCAATACTTGTGCTTCAGTTCAGTTGACCGTTCGATACATTTAAAGGAAACCTACAATTTCGTATCGGTTCTCGAACGAATTAGTTATGAGTATGTGTTTGATTTGTGGAGACTGAGTCCTCATCATGCTCTTAGGTCAGCAATCAAGGTGCACGAAGTTTATTTATTTTTCATGCTTATGGGAGAGTTGTGACAAAATTCCCTCTGGAACAAAAGACTGACAATCCCGATAAGCTCTGTTGCCAGATGAAATAATATAATTAGGAATAGTTTTGTTCCTTCTCAGAAAATCCTGCTACCTCCTCATACCATAAAGATAGGGCCGATACAACAATTCGTTAACTTTCTCAATAAAGAAGGTGAATGTTTCAAAATCTTCTACTCCGTTTCCTAGTTCAAGTGACGCTAAGAAAAAAAGGAATCTTTTGTATGCTCAGGCATCATAATGCTTTTCTCAGTTCCATATTTTGCTCCCATTATGGGTGAGATACAAAAAGTGGCAAAAAAAATCATACAACTAGAGGTGCTACAGAATGACACAGACTTTCTCACAGTAAAGTATTCTCGTTTCCTTGGTGTGGACTGGTACTGCAGTCTTGCCCTTCCTTCCTGCCAGCTGCCGTCTATCGCCGTCCACATTACATGTTTTGGAAATTTTCTCAACTTTTCGGTTTCCAAATAGTAGAACCGAAATATTACTTCAAGAATATTAAAGGAGAGTAAAACCTTGTCCTAAATAGCAATTTTCATTGAAAAATTTGGAGCCGTCTTTAAGAAAACGTGAACGAGAAGAAAAAATTTGAACCTCTTTTTCCTGTGAAAAAGAATCTCTGAAAGTTTTCGAAAACCTTCATTTGGAGTAATTTGAAAAACCTAGACACATATTAAACAAATACATTGAAATGTCCTTATTAACGGCATGAGAGATTTAAAAAGATTGTGTAATTTAAAAAACAAAAGAATACCCCAAAATGAACTTAACGTCATGTTAAATATTACCATTACCACTATCCATTGTAAAAGTATGAAGAAATTTGGACCCATTTCTGGGAAAATGGCGTTGTAAGGTTTTTGAAAATACTGAATTTTTAGATCATTTTCACAGAAAACTGTTGTTTTCGAGAAACTTTGACATTTAAAGCACACGTACTCATAAATACACCGACGTGAATAAATCGCCTCCGACGTGACAGACATGTCAAAATTATTTTTGTAAGTTTTGAAAAAGACAAAAGAATAGATCAATATGGCGTTTGCCATCTTATATAGTGCATTTTGCACTATCTATACCAAAAATTTAAAGAAATTTCGAGCAGTATTTGAGAAAATCTGTTTTTGTAATTTTAAAAATTTCAAATATTGCACGCCGAATTGCGCGAAAACTAATAAAAATTCAAAAAAATCTACAGGATCTTATTAAAAGAACTGATTATGATTAACAACTTTCAATTTAAAGCAAAAATCTCTTATCTTTAGTTTTGTAGTTTTAGGAAGACGCCGAAAAAATTCATACTTTTGCATTTTTTGAAAATTGAGAGTTAACCGCAAAATTCGGATCTATGCCACCTTTATAAGTGTATTATACTCTATTCGTACAAGAAATTTAAAGAAAGAATTTGCAGCCGTTTTTGAGAATTTTGAAAATTTCCGGGGCCTTCAAGTAAAGTACCCCCAAATTTTAATGTTTTTCAAAATTTCAAAGATTCAACTAGAGCCAGATGGCTAGGGGTTTCTTCAGTTTGGTAAAGATCGTACGCACCATTTAGGCGCTAACAGGGTTCATAGACGGACGTTTTGAAAAAAGCCATTTTTTCGATATCAGGCATCCCCGAAACGTGTTATCAGGCATCCCCGAAGCGTTTATATCACGAAATCGATTTTCCGAAGCCTTACATAACTCTCCACTACGTATATTACTCACGTATATACGTATGTATACGAGAAAGTAAAAATGAATATCTATACTAATACATGGTTCTGAAGTGAAAAACTATTAATGCGACAGAATGATACAGACTTCCTCAAAGTACTTTTTTTAAAATTTCTTTGGTGTGGACTGACTTAACGGTTGCCCCTATCCGCTTTCCAGCTGCCACCTATCTCCGCTCGAAGTATTTGTTGTTGTTTTTTAAATTTTGTTTCCTAATAGTGGAACCGAATATTACTTTAAGAATATTACAGAATTATAAAACCTCGGCCTAAATAAAATTGTTCATTGAGAAACTTAGAGTCGTTTTTCAGAAAATGGCGCCTAATCGTTACTGTAAATGCGAAATTGGACGCTTTTTTTCACTGACATGTATTGAGTTTTCGAAAAAATCATTTAAAGCTTCAAGCACTTCCACTTGCAAATGCAATACTGTATACAAATCGATGGAAATGTGCATATTAACGGCGTGAGAAATATTTCAAAAAAATACATCTTCAAAAAGCAAAAGAATATACTGTAACCGTACCCCTCGTCGTTCACCGTACCGATTACAAAAGTAGATCTGTCATTTGCCTACTTCGCGACGTGTGATTACACCGTCACGCATCCCTGGGAATATCTCAATTTACGGATAAACTTCCCTATTGGTAGTGGGTTCGTCTTTGTTAAACTACTGATCAATTAACAAACCACAATTTTTCAGTTTTAAATGACAAATAACATATATTCTAGAGCGCCAAAATGTAACAAATTTTACATTTTTCGTTTACATCAATGTAATTACATGTATTCTATCGAATGAAAATCACTGTACAAATGAAATTTACAGATTCTCCTATGTTCTCACTTTTCGTAAAATCATGGTAGCTAATTCCCTACCTAAACTGCAGTTTTTCACTAAAGTAATAATAACTCAGATTCCTGTTTACAAGAAAACAAGCAATGGATACATATTTACACTTCACAAAGAATATCACACATGAGACACACAAATCATAGTACAAATATTCATCCTGTAAAAGAAAAATACATACACACAATACTCGAAATTCACTACTACCTTTTAAATCACTAATTACGTTACACTCAATAGTCACATTTGACCTTCGGCTTCTACATAGCCTTTCTACACAAAATTTTGTTTCATAACGTCTCTTAAATGATTTGAATCATTAAAATATGACTCTAAATAAATAATTCTGTACAAAACAACTTCTATCATAAAAATAAGAATTACTTTAATCTGATTCTTGTTACGACTGTCGAAAAGAAATAAAACCACTGGCTAGCAAGACCAATGTTCTAAGAAACTTGCCCGATCAACGTCTATTATTGAGGGAAGCTCACATTACAGCGTTTTGGCTAGTATAATGATAATCCTATCTCACAAGTTTTTTTCCAGACTGAAATCTAATGAGTGTTCTTTCTGTGACTCACAACCGTCGAATTCCTCAAGTTGGTCCCGCGCTGTGTAGCTGGCCCGTCGCGCGACCCTCGCGCCTCAAGGTCGTCGTTCTTCTGCAAGGTCCCTGCGTTGCCTATCGCACTGAAGTATTCCGAACACCGTCTCCCAGTCGTCTCCCAGGCGAAAATTCACCACAGCTTTCGCAGAGGCGATGGTCGCTTCAGAATGCGAGTCCGAAACTCCAAGTTATGACTTCGTAATGGCAAAAGTCAAACTAGTTGTTGGATAATCCGTCTTTCTCATAACTTTCAAAATTCCATCATAGGATTTCCAAAGTGAAATTCCCAAAAATAAGAATAAAGAATATATGAAAAGTATGAAATATATTAAAAATATGAAAAATATGAAAGCTGTAACAAAGAAGAAACATGTCCTATGTTACAATAGTCCTCTTTTCTAGCAACAAGAATGCAGCAACGTGGTTTTACAGATTCATTTCGATCTATTACCGCCGTCGTTCTTTCATTCATTGCATTCTGCACATTGCTTCATACTGCGAGGAAACTATTAAAAGTTTCAAAACAATGTACAGGATGTTAATGAAAGAAGTAATTATGGACAACAAATTTCATTTGAAAGGAAAATCTCTATCTTTAATTTCGTAGTTGTAGGAAGACGTCGAAAAAATTCAAACGTTTGCTATTTTCAAAAATTCAGAGAGAACCGTGAAAATAGAACCTATGTCACCTTTACAAGTGTATTTTGTTCAATAAATTAAAAAATTGGATCAACATTTTTGAGAATTTTGAAAATGTCCGGGGGGGGCTTGCTGTAAAGTACCCCAAATTTTAAAGAATGTGTTTGGAAATATCAAAACTTCAACTGGAGGTAGATGGACAGGTGTTTCTTCAATTTGGAAAAATATCCTACTGACGGTTTAAGCGCTAGTAGTGTTCAGACGGACAGGCGTTTGCTTTCAATTGTTTTTTCGGCGTCAAGGACCCACAAAACAGGGATTAACCTGTGTTATTTTTACACCACGTATTAAAGGATTTTGTCTCTTAATTTAGCAACTGGATATACTAACTTTTTCGTTATCAGGGCTCGGTATATTTATCAGGGCTCGGTGAATTTTTCTGCCGAAAATCCGCGCTTTTTTCGCGCAGCATTACCGAACGTTCTCTACACTATTTATATTACTCCGTTTATACGAGAAAGTAAAAGTATTTCATTAAAATCCGTCCCCCTATTTACAATATATACTCGTAGAACTGTGTTCAACACACTCTTAATACTTCACTTCACCAAAATAAGTGTCTCAGTTAACCCCATACTGCAATTAAGTGAATCATTTTTTTATCATTAAACTATTTTTGTGTATAACACGAAATTTGCTAAAACTTGAAAAAAGTAATAACTTGTATTACTGTTTCTTACGTTAACTTCTTTTATGTAATAAAAGTTTGGCTAACCTAAGATAAACAAATGCAATAAAATAAAAAGCATATCGTGACACAGTTAACCAAACTGTCCTAGTTATTTTTTATTATTTCGTCAAATATTAAATATTAGGCCATTTTTGTTTTTTGTTCATCACTACGTAGGAGGGGCTATAATCTGTTGATTGACTAGGGGGTCTTTAATCTTGAAGTCCGGTCTTGGGTGTGCAGTGACTTTTACACTCGTAGTAAGTTTTTTACTGAATTCTTTCAAAATATTATAAAATGAAAAATTATGTTATTACGCTTCCATGCTCTATTCATTTCAGGAGAGAAACTACAAACTTCTATTTCAAAAATTAAGGATTTTTGAATTTATTCAAAAATAAAAATAAAATCTCTGGGCACTTTTCTTGTCCTACGCTTCAGTGTTGTTGGGGAAAACTCCATTTCGATATCGTAAACTATTTAAAGTTATGACGGTTGTCCATAGTTTGTGAGGCACCTGGTATTTATATTACAGTAAAATCTGTCTAAACCGGAATCGATCGGGACAAAAAATTCCGGTTTAGGAAGGTTTCCGTTTTGTGCAGGGTTTCTATTTTATGGCATATTTCCGTCCTGAAACTAGTAAATTTATTGTAATTATTAAAATACAGTAATGTAGGTCTACAACCTATGTATAAAAATCAACAAAAAAGAGGATTAAACATATTTCTGAAAATGGAACTATCACTTTTTCAATTATAATTTGTGAAGTTGAAAAATTCTGAAAGTTAGTGTTAGTATTAGAAGTGAGTGCAAACTGTTTTAACTGCAGAACACATTGCAGGGCTTCAGAATGGTTATCTACAGAGGGATTTGTTTCCATTGCCGTGTCTTCTTCAGTTTCTGATTCAGAAATGATATTGTCACTTTCAGTTTCAATGTCTCCATCTGTAAATACATCTTTATCTATATATATAACATCTTCAGTACTCTCCCCGTAATTGCGCATAATGTATTTACATCTCGGACTGCATCTTCAGTGTCATCATCTGCTGGCAACTCGTCTACATTGGAAATTGTTGAAAAACCTGTCTGTCTGAAACACTTTTGAATGGTCTGGGGCTTTATAGATTTTACAGCTTTGTCTATCCACTGAATTGCATCCAGAAGTGTAAGAGACTTCGACAATTCAGTTACATTAATAGAGTCTTCCATTTTTCCAATTAGGCACTGCATCAAAAACTTGCGATAATTAGTCTTCATGGAGTAAATTATACCTTGGTCCATAGGTTGCGTAATGGCTGTTGTATTGGCAAGGAACCACGCCATTTTTACATTAGAATTAAGTGCGGATGGCACGTAGCGTTGTCCAGAAATAACACGTTTCTTTTCTTCAGTTTCATTCGATTGTTGAACGAAACAAGCCATTCCTCCATCAACGAGGCTGTCATCCACGCCTTCTTCTTGCCACGCCAGGTAACCGGTAACGAGCACACGTTCAAGTTCCTAAAGCATCTTGGCTTTTGTGACTTTCCGGTTACTAGAGGTCGTTCCATATTTCCTTCCATATTCCCACATAACACTGTTAATCTCTCTTTCGAATGCTTGCCCCCTTTGCATTTTTCTCCTTTTAAATTTAGTGTTTTATTTTGTAATGCCCGAAAAAATAATCCAGTTTCATCCCCGTTGAATATATCTTTTGGTTTGTAGCCTTTAATTACACTGGCAATTTTTATTTTCCACTTCTGAACTTTTTCTACATCAACATCGTTGGACTGTCCACAGATTTCATTCCACACTATTCCATGGCGGTTTTTAAAACTTACCAACCATCCATTTGAGGCCTTAAACAAAAAATCACCGAGTTGTTCTGCAAGTTCTTTAGCTTTAGCTTGTACCATTGGACCAGATATGGGAATATTCTTCGATCTAGCACGCTCAAACCATTCCCATGTAAGTCGGTTGATTTCGTCATTCTTCGCTTTAATTTTCCTTTTCATCGACCCATGTCCTACAGAGTAATGTTAACAATCAGTGCGTGTCAAAAATAGAGACTAGTGTTCAACATTAATTTAAAAAAATCTAAGTAAGAGACTGGCTATCTTTACATACCTTTCATCCAGTTCTCCTTTATTTCAGCTTTTGAGTGTTTCGTAAATCTGTGTCTTCCCGCACTTGAAAAACTCTCGAAGAGCTTTCACTGAGAGCTTCTGAGTTTCGCTTGCTTCAATTAGTTTTACCTTTTCATCTAAAGTTAAAGTTTTGTGTTTTTTTCAGCCATTGTTAAACTCGTAACACTACACACCTCACTGTCTAGTAGCTGTAGACGCACTGATCGCTGACTTTCAAAGCACAATGCATCACAGCCCTGAATATGTCTTTCTGATACCCTCGCATGGCCTTGAGCAATTCGTCTCTGGCCAAAGGGTTACGATTTTCAACACGGGGCGGAGGACGCGTGAACAGAAGCCATGCTTGAACACCTTCCCACGCGCAGAGAGTCGGGAAGGGAATTCCCCTTTGTCCTACTGCCTGGAGAGACAAGCGACCCCAAGGTCGAATTCTACGCTGACAGCTGAAGTTCCTCTCCCACACCGTGCGGCTGGGTCACGACTAAATCGCATGTCACAGAGATAGAGCATTTACAGATGCATTCATTCCATTAAGAATATTTCGCGTGTCTCTGCCGATTGCAATAAATTCACAGGAATTCCGTTTTATAAAGGTTTATTTTTCCTATGGGACACAAAAATCTGTTCCGTTTCCGCGTTGGGCAGATTCCGTTTTATGCTGTGTAAAATACCCTATTAACTTCACGGGCCGGAGAAATTTTCCGGTTAAGGCAGATTTCCGGCTTGTACAGATTCCGGTTTAGACAGATTTTACTGTATTTCAGTTACAATTTTAAACACAGCTCTGAAATGTAGAGTTGAAGCACATATTACTTTAGAAATATTATACATTATGTATAACTTTACTCTCTCATTGCAGTACAGTGACCTATATTTACAATATAGGAAGCATGCTCTAGGGACTTCCCAGAGTTTCATATGAAGTTTCCAAGTTAATAACAAAAACGTGGTATTAACCACGTGTTCATAACCTATTTCTTACTATGGCTAAATGTTCACCATAAAATAAAACGTCTCACAGACTGATTTATCAACAAGACGAGTCACAGAAAAGCGAAAACTACTTACCTAACGCGATGAAAACACAATCTTCACACACAGGTCAGTTTTCTCACAAGAAACCTCTATTCCACTCGTTGCGCCGTGGTCTTTGCTTTCATACACAACAGCACTGAACGATCAGTCGGTATGGTGGCGCGGAACGTTTACCACTGACAACCAGTGAAATGCTGGCGGTCATTATGAAAAGGTTCACATATTCACTGATTGTCAAAGAAACTACACATTTCGACCGAAGATATCAGTGACTTTGCTGTCACTGATTGAATCAGTGACAATTTCACTGATTCAGATTCAGAGAGTGAAATCGTTTTACCCGTAGCCACTAGTTCCTCGTAATACTTCTCACTAATCGCCGTTGTGGCACACCCTGTGTCCACTAACGCTTCTGTTTCTCTTTCACAAGAATTCACTCTAATCGCTGGGCATTTCCTGTGGACTTTTGTGACGTTGGCCTTCACTAGACACCGTGCGTATCGTTAAGATCGCGACCACAGTGAAGTCGGATTTACTTCGGTCTTAGTCCGCGATGAGGTCGCCTGTAAACGCGAACGTTATGCATCTTTAATATCTTCCACTACACCCTCCTTCGTCAAAATATTCTTCACTTGTTTCTTCACCTTCCCCTCCTTCAGGCTGTCGTTTGTTCGGCCCCCTCTTTCCGCCTTCCCTTCTTGTTTCTCCCGTTCGCTTATCTCTCTTTTCCGCCCTACTTGGCTTTGCCATTAATCTCCTTGTTTTCTTCCGCGGCATCAGAAATAATATCGACATTGTCTGGCGGAAGTTCGACTATGTCAATCTCCGTATCCGAGTCAATATCTTCTAAAAAATTGGTTTCATTTAATACTTCCTCCAATTCTAATAAAGAAAGAAAGCGCCTTGTACACATACCTGAAATAACAAAGTATGGAATATTTTTTACATTGTGTGGCGTCATACGGGTGTAACCAGTACACAGACGAGAGTCGGTTGTAATAACAGCAGGTTTATTCACAATTTAGACCGTAGTCACAAATAACCAATGCACTGTATACAATTAAATAACTAAATAGACCCCACTGCTAGAAGAGATATTTACAACGGCTACCACACCGCAACAAACTAGTATCAAATGTTTCGCCGTGCGTAGTACCGCCTGCCCTGAGACCGACTACATGTCTCACTAGTCACGACAATAACTGCCGGATTCTTGCGCCGCGTGCACATTCGCACCTCTCAATGACGACCTACGCTGCTGCTGCCAGGATACAAGAAGAAAGAGCTATTGTTCTCACGGCCCTTAAATAGCCCTCGCGACGCTGCCCGCCGCCTCCATTGCCTCCGCCCTAACGCCCGCTCACCCTGTCGGAAAATCCCCGTGCGTCATAGCTTCTGCCTTTGTCTACGCATCCGGTGCACACCACGCGCCACGTGCCTACGCTGTTTTAGCGACACGACGCTACTATTGCATCAGCCATGATCCCCAAATGGGTATCGGTGAAATTAGTTCAATACAGATGAACCTAGGAGTTAAAATGGTCAAGAATAGGAACATATCACAACTAGAATGTTCACATGAAGAACAAAAAATATTGATAATGGGTTGTTAAAAATAATTAGAATATAATAACATTGAAAATCAACAATTTTTCTACTGGCCTTACCTCGTAGAATAAGTTTCTTTCGGTTATGCTTTCGAAATTTACAACAAAACGGACAATAACTTCATGTATCTCGTTCAAGAACACTTCAAACAACGAGAATGAGATATCAGATAAAGTTCTGCATCACGTGCTACCAACTACTAAACAAAAAATATCATGATTCCCAAATGGGGATCATGGCAGTTAATGGGTTAAAATAACCTCATCGATATATTATCCCGAAAGGTTGTAATTTATACTATTTATTCATCTTCATTAGTTACTACATTATTATTCCCAGTACTGTCACCGTTCTACCTTTGACGCTCTATTTATGAAAGAGAGTAGATCGAATGACTCAAGTAATCCCCCAACGTTACTCGAATTCGTGACGTGGGTGAGATACGTCGTTTCAATTAGAAATAGTAAGAAAATGTTATCTATCCTCGCCAGAAGTGGGTACGTTGTTCTTAATGCGTAGCAATAAAAAAGCAATATGAATAATACTCTAACTTCAGTCATTACAAAAACACAACAGAAATACACTTCACACGGTATGAATATATACCCTTTATACAGTCTAAAAAAAGACATGTAAATAGGAACACTTGACAAAAAGCGAAAAAAACACAGATAAAATATACATTCCAACACAATGAACTCTTAAAGAAAAATGTTCACACAACTCCTGTGTTAATGGAAGTTACGGTTTCAAATAAATTTCTACTTGATCAAAGATTCTCCTCATCATCACGTAGATTCGCAATCCAAGAACTTCCCAATTAAACAAAGATTAAATAAATTATTACCTCTTATCTTTGTGATTGAATATGATGATCATACGTTGTAATACTTTAAACAAGAATGTAGTCATCTAAATGAATTTCAATTTACACATAATTACAAAAAAAATGTTTACAGTTATAAATCTTGTATCAATATCTATACTCGATTTACGACTGGTATTTAAGTTTTAAAGTTTACTAGTGAAATTTAATAGATTGAAACTGCATTATTTGAATGTACCTGGCAGAAACCTATTAGCTTTCAAATTATCATTGCTTTCTATGCAAGTTTAGTTGGCAACTAAGAACCAAGTTCAAATGAAACTGGAACGACTCACGACGAAGGTACCGTTGGCGGGAGTAGACGTCCAGGTTGACGCTCTTGTTGCTAGCGGTGCACGTAGGTTGCAACCAGCGCCTCCAAGATGCCGCCGACCGCGTTCGTCGTGTGGCGTTGTAAAGATTTCTAGTCTTTTTAATCTAGACTGCAATTCCTCACTCCATTTGGGATGGAATTGCCGGGAAACCCGATTTCACTTCTTATTTCGTCCAAAGTAAAAATTACTGTGACGAATAAACAAGATGCGAATCCAGTGTTATTCGTATAAGATGAAGTGAAAGAATAACAACAAAAACAAAAAAGCTGAAATAGAAAGAAACATTCTTCCATTACATTTGCTTCCTTTTCATATTCCAAATATTCGCCGAAATAAACGAGTTTTCCATAGCGAAAATCGAATAGTTTCTAGCTGTTCTTATATGTGTAGTTTTTTCCGATATTACTCTGTATTTAAATTTCCATATATTCCAATGAATACCTGATTCCATATTTATCGTAAAAAGATTGCCTTTAATAAGCTTCTCCCGTTTTTGTTACTCAACCAATCTTTTCTCTCTCTCTCTTTCTGCAGATCCGCGTGGCGACCGATGTGTTTCGACCTAACGCTTCAGCAAAAATGGCAGGGTTTCCGTTGCACACAAGACAAATTCTTGTGGTGGGTCATACTAAATTTTGATTGGTTGATTCCGCTTGTTTAAGTGAGCGCTTTCACAAATGTATCTTTAACACGTTAACATCTATGATAATTTCTCTTAATCTCTTGCGACCTCTCACTCTCCCGTGGAGGTAGGATGAAGTTCTTCCATCGCCCTTTCGAGTATGTAGCTCGACTTTAGCGGTTACAATAGAATCTGCTGTAGTAATTGGAATTGAAACTTTAAACAAAATTAAGGATGCTTTTCAATCAAAGGTTAGCACCTAAAATTAAACCTAATGCAAAGTAATTTTTTTTCTGCCTGTGTGGCGTGTCAATAAGGATTCTCTGTCTTTACAAGTAGTTTAGTTTATCTACGACAACTTTAAATGTTCTTTGATTACCTACCTCTACCTCGTACGTGTGGAACAGCAAAAAGGGTAAAGATGTTCTGCAATTGAGAACGTACTTCGGGTGGGAAACAACCCAGGGCATAGCAAAGGGCACCGAGGTTTTGGATACCTGTATGCGACCCTAAAGGATTGTTTATTTCAAAGTCATAAAAATAGAGGAATATTGGAAGAACATATTTTCCTTCAAAATGTTTGGACACTTTGGGTGGATTGCCAAAACGATGTCTGCGAGGCGGCTTCTCGAAACCGTGGCCTAAACCCCGGATTTCGCTTGCCAAAACGATGTCTCGCCGCCATTTTGGAACCATAGCTCGAGCCACGGCTCCAATATACCGAACACCGGCGGGGGTTGGTCTGAAGCCGATGTCTCACCGCATAAGCGAGGTTCGCGCCATTCGGTCTGTGTCTGCTGTGTGTTGTTAGCTGTGCGAGCACCTTTCATTCGTAATGGACCATTACAGAAGATTGCGTGAAATTCATGATAATGTAAACCGACGAAGATTACAGCATCCTCGCATGCTGCGGGATCGCAGTAATCCTTTGGAGAAGTACAACGATCACGAATTTCGTCGCAGGTTTCTGTTTTCGAAGGAAACTTTCGAAGGAAAAAAATCTCGCAGGAGAGTTGCACGATAACCTCGTAAAAGACAGGCGCGGTTCAGGACTCCTGTATACCTGCAATTACTAATTGTACTTAGGTGAGTACTGTATAATATATGTATTAACAATATTTATTTTTATTTGAATAGTTTTGCAAATTGTAAAAAACAACAGTGGTATATTACAGATTTTTTGCCACCAATGCTTTCAACATAGTGCTGGGCGATCTAGTCCATGTTCATGAAAGTAAGGTGTGTCGCCTAATTAAAACTGTTTCGGAGGCAATTGACCTCGTCCTGAAGTCGAGGCATGTGTACTTCCCACCCAGGCGGGAACACGTACGATTAAAAGCAGGATTTGCACAGTTATCCAGGTATCTGCGATCATGAAACTTTTACACAGTTTTTTTTGGCAATTCAGTAAACCCATAAATATTTATCATAATGCTTTTTCCATGATTTTACCTACTTCTGTTTCTTTTCAATTTTTCTGTTAACATTACCAGATATTTCATTTGTTAAACTTGCAATGTGCAGTTGAACTATTCCAAAGGCTTTGACATAATGTACTGTTCATGTAAATCATTGCAAATCCATGCTGTAGTAATTGTAGTAATTGTTTTCAAATGTGCTTCCTATGAGACTCATGGGCAGAGGGCTATCGCAGCCTCTCCCCCATCCCGAAGCCAATGATGCATATTAAAAACTAGCTTTTAAAAATTTTCCATGTTAACAAGTCATTGAATTAATCAATTTTCATTATAAAAATTAACTGTAAGTCAGCAACTAAAAATACATTTTATATTCAACTTAAATTAAAAATTATTTATGAGAAAGGTCAGCAAGTCAACTGGACGATATTCATGTAACCCCCACAGTGCTTTGTAACATATCACAATTGTCTTTGAAATAAGATATTAACCCAAATTGTTACCCTTGCTGAGACAACTTTCCGGGAATTATTGGTGCAATTGATTGCACACACATTAAAATAGTGTGCCCATCAAGGGAGTTGGCAGAACTATTTTATAATCGTAAATGTTCTTACTCTTAACTGCCAGGTATTTGATAATTCTTTTTTAAATATTCCTAAGTTCTTGTAATTAGTAAATATGCTTCAAAATAAATGTATTGAATTTCAGGTTGTTTGTGACCATGGAATGAAAATGACAAATATTGTCGCAAAAAGGCCAGGCTCCACACATGACAGTCGGATCTTCTGCAACTCCACAATAAAGGATGTGCTCGAGAGTGGTACAATTCCCACCTTATTGGCGACAGTGGGGATGCATGTACCCGCTACCTTCTGACCCCAGTTCTTCATGAAAGGACTGCGGCAGAAGGTAGATACAATGCTGCTCATAAACGAGCTAGAAACATTATTAAGATGGTTTTTGGAAGCTGGAAGAGGAGATTTCCATGCCTCCAAACCCCTCTCAGAGTTAAACTAGTGACTGTGCAACACATCATTGTGACAACTGCATGACATTATGGAGGAAGAAGAAGATAATAATGGGGAAAATGCCAGGGATAAGGAACAGGGTGTGGTGTGGAGGAGAACAATAATTGAAAATCATTTTTCGTAATAAAACTTAATTTATTAAATGAAAGTGTTTTTTATTTCTTATAGGCAAATATTGGGATTTGTTGTGAAGTATCCTGAAAAATAAATAAAAGAGTACAGTGGCGCTTACCTTTTGTTCAACAGAAGGGCTTTTCTGCTTGAACGTTGTTCGACATGGGGTCCCCGCTCACATCGAACCGTGGCAGTTTCCCGATGTTGATGGCTTATGTTGGTGTTTGACACCTAATTCTTCATTATTTTCTTCCTCCTTATTCTTGCGTTTGTTTTGTGGATAGCTTCTATTAGCTTTCTCCCCTCCTTGTTTTGAAGTCCGGTCTTTCGTTTCATTTCGAAAGTTATTTTCTTCCGCACCTCGATCGTTCTTTTTATTGCTTGGTTGGTCACTCTGTTTGGTTGATTTCGCCTCTTGACCTCCCACGCACGTAATGATAGCGTTGGTCGTCGTGCTAGCCTTGCCTCCCTTTACAATATTATCTGCCGTAATATCGTAATTACTTAACAATCGTTGGAATGCCTCGATGTCACGTGGAGCAATACTTCTTATTAAGTTTTGTATGCCATATGGAAAATGTCTGGTCAACAAACAAATAATTTCTTTGTCTTCCATAGGTGGCGAACATAACTTGAGTGCGGCGATTTTCCCCTCAGCATAATCGCGCATGCTGCCAAGCGTCGGCTTGTAGTACGCGTTCATGACTGTCATCTTGTGGTTGAGTTGAATTTCCTCGCTCCAATATCTATTTAAAAATTTTATTTTAAATTCTCGGATTGTTTTAGGAAACGGTTCAAGAGTTTCTAACCACGTTCTCGCGTTTTTTGAAAAATCTGATATATCAAGTGAGTTTTATATTGCTCCGGCAGGCGACTAAGAGCCATAAAACTGTCTAGTGCCTTCAAGAAAGAATACGGATGTTCTTCGAGAGATCCCGAAAACTTCAAAGTAGGCGGCACATTTAAGTTTAAAGGGTGCGTTGAACCTACGGCGACAGGCATGGTATTCACCGTTGCTTGTAAGTCGTTTAGTTTCGCTTGCACTTCTAAACGTTCTTGCGCGCCTTCCACCCGATCTGAAATTACTTTTAATTCTTGTACGAACTTGTCTTCATGTTGTTTCGTGCGGGCTTCGACGAAGTCGGTTACTGCATCTATTCTAGTGTTCATTTCTTCACACTTATTTTGTACAGTTTCTATTTTATCCGCCTGTTCTTCCAACTTCTCCGCTTGTGCTTCCCACTTCTTATCAACTTCGTTCTTCAATTCGGCCGCCCAGGTTTCCTGCGCGCGCTGAATAGCTTCGACTTTGTCGTTGACGGTATTTATTTTGGTCGTCAACTCCGTAGCTAAAACCTGTTGTTGTTCTTTCAGCTCCGCAGCTAACGCCTGATTTTGTTGCTGAATATTTTCTTGTACTTGTTGAATTTCCCGCTGAACATTTTCTTGTACTTGTTGAATGTCTTGTTTTGTTTCTTGCTTTAACTCTGCAGCTATGGCGTGGTTCTGTTGTTGAATATTCTCCATTTTATTTGTAAGGGTTGTATGGAAATTACCCAGTATTGCCCTCATTAGGTTTAGCATGAGGTCATTTGGACTGACTGGTGGTCATTCCACCCCCTGCACGTCCAGTGATGTTTCTGGATTCTCGGTTCCGCGATCTGATTCAATCGGCGTTCCCTCTTCCTGCGGCGACGCCCCTACTCCGCGGTCCCGTCCTTCCGAATCCTGATCTGAATTACTGCTTACAGGATTTTCTCCCACTATCCCCCTAGATTCCATAAATCTATCCGCCATCGTGAGAAGTTGAGTACCCGTTTACAAAGAAATATTTACACAATTAATTAAGTTGTTCACTAAGTACCCTAACACCTCCACAATGCACAGAAAGAAATATCACTGAGAGAATCACAATGCTACCTTGCAAAAACACTATGAATGCACGACACACTTTAAGCAAAAAGAAATCACAACACAACACTGCACTAAATAGACAAAATAAATCACTGCTGAAAGAAATTCACCACAATGCTGTACAACAATATTTCACTATTGCCACAATGAGTCATAACCTTTCTGTATTCCACCCAATTGCTGTTAATTGAAATGGTAAAAATTGTAATCATTTAACTCAAAAGTAGGAATAATTTTAGATGAATAAGCACAATTATTTTAATTTGGAAAAATAAAAGTCCTGAAACATTAAGAAAATCAATACCTTTAAACAAAATTGCGCTTTGCACTCTCTCAACTTGAATCAGTGAAAAGCCACTGATTGACAGTGACTATTCACTTGTTGTGGTAGTTAAAATCCGACCACTGACAATCAGTGAACTGAACTGAATGAATCAGTGAAAATCGGGACCACTTTTTGAATCAGTGAAACTTCACTGCTTGAATCAGTGAAACTACACTGTTTGAATTAGTGAAATATCGCATTGCTATCCCAGCAGTGGCGGCTGGCGCTTAGGTTGCACAACCCCCAGAAAATGAAAAAGATCTCATAATATCTTAGGAATATACATTTTCCTTTTAAAACATTCATTATTGAAGATATCGCAGCAATAGCGATGTATATGAAATCATTTTGAAACGAAAGGGCGTCCAAATGGCGCTCTCTCCGGTGTCTGGTGCCTTGTCAGGAATTGCACCACGCTCTTGGCTCTATTAATGAAGTTATTGTTTTTACTCCTTAGTCCTTCGATTTAACACGGGGAAGATAGAGCTTTTTGGTTGAGCAACCACACAGCTGGCGCGTTGCGGAGATACTGCCTTTTTAAGTGAGATAGGTGAATACAAGTCTTTATTTAAACCAATGAAAAACATACAACAGAAGAAAACCGATGTTCAGGAACTTTTCAAAACTCACTACGGAGAAAAATTGGCCTGCAGTTAACACTATTTTATGTACATATTATTGACAATTTTGGTGACAATACAACAAATTATGAAAAGAAAGTTGGGAAGAAAGTAGTGAAAGAATTATAATCCTCTTATAATTTAAATGTGTATAAATACATTTCAATGGATTTTTATGTGAATTTCACAATGAAAATAAATAGAGAACATTAAATGTCAAAATTTTTAAAGTAAAAATACAAATAAACCTTTGATATTATTACAAGTATTTGGCAAGTTTTAGGGCAACTTAATCAGCTTCCTCTGCTAATTATAATTTTCATAATTAAAATCGGCAGCATTGCCAAGCTTTAAATTGGAAATGTTAACAGCACTGCATGCCTTTGTTTCTATGTACATATATATGTATACACATGTATATATACACATATATATGTGTATAAAGAAAACAAAGACTATTGTGTGTCGATTCCTAAAAATTTGAATCTGCCATGCTACCGAACAAATGACTGATACCTGACACCGCAATGGCCACTGATTTCAAAGACAGGAATACAATTGATGAATGATGGCATGTGTCAAGAAGAGCAAGTTCTAAGCTATTAATTCACTTGAGGTAAAAACTTTAAATGGCTTATCAGATGAACTCCAAAACACAAATCTTCACAAGGAGCTAATTACAACACAAATATTTGGTAAGGTAAGAAATACTTTAAAAAAAGAGACATCGAAGTCTGGATTTCTTTATCAGAAAATCTATCAAAAGTATATTTGGATGAAGAGGAAAATTTGCAATTTTACAACTACTACATAGAAGAGATTACAGAGGAAAAAGTTGAAAAATTTACCCGAGTACCTCAGATGAAACAATTGAGAAACTTTTAAAGAAAGTTTTAGAAGATAAGCAACAAATATCTGAAGTAAAAAAATTGAGAAAAAGTGTCAATGATTTTATTATCAATACTAGTGAGAACCCGTCAAAATTTGACGGCGAGATCTTAGATAAATGTAAAATACTGTGCCCAGACTAATGTTCACAATATGTTGCATTGTTTGGATCTTCGGGTTATAACGAAGAAATTCTGTGATGTGTGGTTCCCAAAATTTTGAACACGTATGGTCCATGACCAGGTGGCAATACAAAATGGCCCACATATTCCAATAATACACGATATGACACCAAAGAAAGAGCACCATTATACTGACGGATATTATTTCTAATGTTTTTTGATGTGTCATTTGAGTACTTCTGGCATATTGGTCGAAACTTACTTTCCAATTTAAGCAACACAGAGTAAACACGTTTGCAGAATTTCTCTCGCATGGGAAGTACAAAGCAGAACAAAACTGACATTTTCTCCGCTGACTTTCTCATTCTCTGCGTCCAGTGTACGTTTGCTTCTTTGGGGGCGCGTGGACACTATTCAGAATTCGACATAACCTGTGAACAACTTCACTACTTCAGTACAACTGAGCAAAACTCACTGTCCGAATGTTCTCTAAAAATCACAAACGCAGGTTATGGAGGATCCCGGTCAACAAAAAAATACCTACACCTACTGGTCGACGATTTCACAAGATATGCTTATATTTTAACATCAAAAAATCAAAACGCTGATGACTTCATAAAAATAACTGAGGAAGTAACAAATAACCATTATGTCCAGATGGTACTAACGGATTAATATCCAGGAATAAATTCAAAAGAATTAAAACAATTGCAAGTAAAGAAAAAAATAAAATTGATTTTTACTGCCATAGATGCGCCTTTCTCCAATGGTCTCAATGAAAGATTAAACCAGACTTTCTCTCGATCTCTCCGGATTCCACCATCCACGTAATCGGTCCAAGTCCTTCTCGCCTACGCTTGAGTCTTCACTGGAGTCGTCCTTCTGCTTGCCGCGTACCCGTCGTTCGCGCTTCCAGCTTCGAATAACTAGCGTTATTGAATGCTTCTAGCACTCGGCCGACATACCACACTTTGAGCGTGCGTGGTCGTGGCGTACAAAATTAAATGCCGGATTTCGTTCAGAGTCCTTCTGCGCGAATTTATTTCAATTATGAAACTTTTCAGATTTAACCCTTTTAGACCCACATTTCTATTTGTGAAAAAAAATGTATAAATCACATTTTAATTGCTTATTTACAGTTAAATTAAGACATTTTGATTGAAACTTCAATAAATTTTTTCTTAGAATTTGTGTTTTGGAGTGTTCCCATATGGGAACAGCGGGACTGAAAGGGTGGGTGAAGAATACAAATTTTTTTTTGAAAGTCCACATAAATTTATTGATTTAACTTAGTTTTGAAGATAGATAATTTTATTTTTGATGAAATAATACAAAACAGTCAGCATGCAGAGATATATTACATTTGATACACTTCATTCGAGAATTTTTCTTGCATTGTCCACAACGAGACTGTCTCTCTCCTTTGGAAATGAAATGACCTTCGTTGTCATATCGTGTTTGGTTTGTTACTCTCTTTTCTACACTTCGTACCAAACGAGGTGATTTTCCTGGAGTCAGACGCTGTGAGTATTTTTGAAGGTAGGTGAGAGCAATTGTTCGTGTGAACTCAAGCTGATCCATTTGTACTTTCGAGCCCTTCGTGCACAATCTATAAAGATGCCATGCATTTTGTACAGACGCATTCAATGGAAAAGCGAACAACTGCCAGTACCATTTTTTGCCTCTTATATTTACTCTCATTTTTGAGACATTTTGATCTAAACGATCAACACCTCCCATGTTTATATTATAATAAATTACCCCAGCGGGCTGGTCAATCATTATATGCCTTTTGTGCTTAGCACTGTATCTTCTAGCTTTCCCAACAGGTGCAGCACCCCACTGTGTTGAAGCAACAGTTACAACATTGTTATCATTGTACCTTACAAGAGTTGCTTTTGATGATGTATCTGTGACAAGGCAGTAAAATCCTCTTTCTCTTTTTAGGACGTCTTTTGGATCCATTAGTGGCGCATTTTCAGTTCTGTTTGCGCGTATTGTACCTGTACCGTTCCATCCTCGCTCTTTCAGTTTCTCCAACAAATTTATGGAGGTAAAAAAGTTATCAAAGTACAAGTTATACTTATTTTCTGGAAGATTTTCTGTGAGTGATAAAACCACAGATCCTCCTACTCCAACGTCGGGGTATGTGTTACCAGTAGCTGCTCCCTGATACAAATTTGCCTGGATAAGGTAACCTAATCGGGTACACAAACACCATGCTTTATAACCGAAACGGATCGGCTTCCCGTGGATGTGCTGTTTTGCCCCATGACGACCGAAGTACGGAATCATTGACTCGTCTACACACAAATTTATGTCACCTGGAAAGTACTGCAACCATTTCTTGTTCAACATCTCCCAAAGAGGCGTTATCTTTGCAAAGCGATTCGATCTATCTAAATTTTGATTATCACACACATGTAGATATTTCATAATTTTCATGAATCTATTTCTAGAAATTGCATCAGATATAGCTTTGTTATAACTGTCTGGCCTCTGTTCCCAGTACATTCTCATTCTGTGTACTTGAGAATAACCACTAACAAGTAAAACTCCCAAAAATACCTTGATTTCATCTTGTTGAAGATTGAGATTGTTTTCACCTTTCTGACGGGCATACAAGTTGGAATAATCACAAATCATTTGAATTATATCATTACTGTAAAATAACTCAAAAAGCTTTACAGGATCCTCGTCAAAATTCAAAATCCAATCAGGAATTTCCCATTCTGTGAGAGTAGTTTCCTCTTTATCTTCATTTATCCAATTTCTTAATTTTCTTTTCTTTTTCTCTTTTCTTTTCAGATTTTCTGAGTCACTTACTTTCAAATTTGAAACTGTGTTTGAAACAACTTCTTTCACCACCTCACCTGATATAATTTTCTTTACATTTCCTTCCGCATGAGATAAAAGTTGTTTTCCGGACAAACGATCCAGTTCAGTTTCATCTTCTTCTCCACTATCTTCTTCAGAAATATCGCCTTCGGGTGGTACAATTACTATATCACCTTCCAGAACATCGTTTTCATCCGCCAGAAGATCTGCAATCTCGTTTACAGTCAACCTAAGAAAGAAAGTTTATACCCTGTCATTCAGTCCCGCTGTTCCCATACGGGAACATTATAATTTGCATGTTTATAATTCTGCAATGTGAACACTTACAACAATCATAATTTAAAGGATTGTAAAATGATCTCTCGAGATACTAATAGCTACAGAATAATTTATACACACGATGAAATACGTACATAAAATACATACCTTTTCGTTGAAGCCATTGCAACGTGCATACGCTACTGCTTTCTCACAAACAATTGCATCCAGAATGAACGAACCGAGAAATATAATCGCTCGGAGATAAAAACAGATACGATGCTATCGTTCCGTGACGCAACAATAGGAAACTGTTGTTTTTCCTGGTATTTAGAGCATTGAAAACTACTGTTCCCGTATGGGAACAGCGGGTCTAAATGGGTTAAGCAATCACATCGCTTGCTTTCTCGCGTAATGTTAGTGCTAACACTGTTCATGCACTTCACTTCTGAATTCTATCACTTATCACCCCGTTTCTCAAATCAGCTTTAACTAAGCAAGTAAAAATATATTCCTGCACTAACCAATTACTATCGCCGAAGAATTAGCTTGAGTCGTCGCCGCTGTCGAAATTGAAAGAGAGCTCTGACAAAGCGCGTCGCGGTATTTATGTGACTCCGCTTGGGGAAATTTCTGGAGGGGTGAATTTTCTCCTCCTTCGCGCCCTCTCAAGAAAAACATGATCCGTAACTTCGGACATCGGAGTGCGAAAACCTGCGGGTAGATGTCGCTTTCTCGGACCATCGCTCCGCCGCGTACTTTATTTCTCTGTGTTCTCGTCTTTTCTGGTGGCTTATGGTGGCGTTACGGGTTTGTATAATCCCGTAAAATATATATATATATATATATATATATATATATATATATATATATATATATATATATATATATATATATATATATATTCTAACGCCCTCACTTCGTGGGGACGCCGGAAAGAATGCTCTTTCGAGCTTTGAAAAATCTCAGCGGGCAGGATCTTTTAGGGTATGAGAAAGTAGCACACTCAGACACAAAATTAGATAAAACAATGATATATTCTGAAATATGGCACAAGAGACTCTTTACACTTGACATTCAAGTTGGAAATCAAATCAAAAGAATTTACAACACAAATAAACATCTTTACTTAATGATTTGCTCGTTATATTGTGACTAATTACCTCCTAGCACCCGTGCACGGATTTTTGCTAGATTATTAAATCAAGTGAAATTGAACTATCCCACACTCCTGAGATTGATTACCATTACACGTTATCTGGGATCTTATCGCTATTTTACATTCACAATTTTCCTCATTAATAATTTTACACACAATAAATGAGGAACACTAATCAAATATTTACACAATTTCTAAATTGAATGCATTACCGTCGTACAAGGTTAATTTACTTCGCCGTGAATCAAATCTAAGGCGATCTTGCAAAGTTTAATGTTCTTATCTTTCGCTATCACTCCCATCCAAATTCCGGTCTCCCCACTTTGGTTTTATTCAAATGCGGATTACCTTTGCAGTTGCCCAAGCCCCCGGGTTACGCACCGCCGTCGTGTCGTCGAGGTCGCTGCTCAACTCCAGCCGCGCCGCCGCTCGCGTTTCCCAAATGTCCTAGGAAGCCGTCTCCGTAGCCCGCTACCAAATTGCCGAACCAGTCTTCTATCGCTCTCGCCGCCAGTTCCCGACCAATCTTCCTTAGCTCTCGCCGCCAGATCCAGAATAATCTTCTTTAGCTCTCGCCGCCAGATCCAGACACGCGCACGCGTATTTCTCAGTCTCTCGCGTGTGTTAATCAACGTGTCGCTCCACCAGCGCGTTGATTATCTAATACGGTTCACAGTCACGTTTACTACTCCACTCAATTCTCACTTATTTCAGCTCACGTTCTCACAGTCAACGTTCTCTTTAATTTATGCAGCCTCGTTACAATTTCACTTTGCTGCTTTCGCCGCCTCAATACTATAACGGTCTCCTCCACTTCTGCTCGTGGTATTATTCACGACCCCGCGTCTTGACTACGGAAGCTACCTCTCACGTCGCCGTCTGATTCAAGAAGACCTAACTCTTCGCCACTCCGCTGTATAAATGCGGCTCTGACGTCATAGTACACCCCAGGCGTGCCGCCCCTACCTCGAGAGTACCCCGCCGCCGCTTCTGGCCGCAACTGACAGGTAGCGCCTTTTTCGATCTCTGGCTGCTTTTCCGGTGTTCTCACGTACTTTCCGTCACCGCCGATGTTGCGTGGGTGCTGTGGGGTTTGTGGATAGGCCACGAACGTCACAATATATATATATATATGTATATATATATATATATATATATATATATATATATATATATTGTGACGGAACACACACGCCGTGGACTGGCCTCCGGCGCGCCGCACACAATGCAACCTGGTCTTTGATCAGGGGTCGTTAGCCCTGAGGGTGTGAAGCACCGCTCGGGCGTTACCAGCGCCGTGCGGCAGCCTACTGTCGCTCCGACGCCAGGCCTGTCAGGTTGTTCGTTCGTCTTGCCTGTGAGAGGCAAATAAGGGGTAGCTTGCAATGGATAGAATACAGGGCGGATCGAATTCTAATGAAACACTTGGATGGCTCTGGTAAAATTAGGCATGTATTCTTAAACTTTTTCCAGAGGCACATACACTTACACACTAGATTATAATAAACAAATTGCAATCCTATTTCTATTATAATTATAATCCTAAGTCTGGATTAACGTTCTTGCTCCATCTTGTGCAAATAAACAATAACCTCCCTACCTTAAATACTCAAAAATCATATCTTGCCCGCTAATTACAATACTCGGGCAATTTAATTGTTTATGCAAACCTACTGATCTTGGCACTAAAATGTTCTTTCAGTCTGTTCGTTCCATTATGTTGGATCGAACTGAATTCCCGTGTTAACCGTTCGGCAAGAATACTTCCTAGTTATACCTTTTTAATCACACCTGTAGCGTCGCCTGGTCCGGCGCCGGTGCGTCGGGCCGCTTCGGGGAAACCCGCGTTAAGCCGGATGTGGATGGGGGTGGACGGGTGCGGCGCCACGTCGCGCCGGTTGGAAAAGCCCTCAGGAATCCCGGCTGGAATTTCCTTCAAAGGGACGCGCGCGGATGCGAGTCTAAGAGATGTCGGTTGCAGCTCTGGAAAGGCTGGCCAGCGAGCCGTATGACGCCCGCCGCTTGTAGGGTGGGGGCGAGCCGTCGGATATTTAAGGCCGCGCCGACACGAGCCTCGCGGGATACGCTGGGTGTCGAAAGACGAGAGGTATCTCCAGTGCAATCCTTGCACGTGATCTTCGGGTCGAAGATCGGTTTGGCGACAAGCCATGTAACTGGTGTAGTTACGGGACTCTATGTCCGACAGCTTCGCACCTCGCGTAGCTTTTTGCTGTTTCCGAAGCAGTGGTTCTGGGCGAGGCCTAGGGGACGGTCGCGGGGTTTTGCGGCTAAGAGAATTGAAAGGTTGCCAAGGGGCCAGATTTTTGTATCATAATCATTGTACATTAATTGTAAAAATTCTGTAAATATATTGTATATATCAATCAGAACAGTCGTCTGTGTTTTTCACTCTAGTACGTCACACACCTTTGGAAATATTACGACCTCGCGGTCTGAATGTCGCACGGGTACTCACGCTTCGGCGATTGGGAAACACGTAACCTGGACCTCGGCCAACGCAGTGACCGACCTCGGCTGCTTATCGCTGCGAACGGCTGCTCGCGCCGCGGTGACGCTCGGCCTCGCCCAGTTCGCTGCGCTATACGCTCGCCGGTCCGCGCTGCTCCTTGGCTCGCTTGATGCTGCCTCCGTTCGCCCGTGAAGTAGTACAATTTTCTCCGGTCGTCCCGTAGAACGGCCGTGCCTCTACGCCCGTCTTCCGTTCCCAACAAACTTGCTTCTTCGGCTGTGTTGCACCAGGAATGTCGCCTCAGCCTTCCGCTTTGGCGATGCGGCGTAGTTGCGACGTAATGATCGTATACTCGACCCTTCGGCGATCTCTATCAGACTGTTCGGCGGTTTGTCTCAGAATGTTCTGCCATTTCTATCAAACTCTCCGGCGGCCTTTCTCCGACTGTCCGGTTTCCCGGGAACCCCTTCCCCCCCTCGGAGACTGTTCCCTCGTTTTTCTATCAACGGGCCAATCGCAGGATTTAATTTTTCAACGCTTATCGCCCCGAGAAATCATTGGCGACCACTCGTTACGTCCGACTTCAGCCGCGGCTGACGTCAGACGATGACGTACCAACGCGCCACATTCGAAGTGGTAAACACCCGCGATTTATCTTGGGCGTTTTTGCCTGGGGTTCTGCTTCCTCGCTGGGGCGCATATCAGAGCTCGTCTCAATATATATATATATATATATATATATATATATATATATATATATATATATATATATATATATATATATAAGTATATAATTTATTTATTATTAAGGTAAGAATATCCCAACTTAAACAATTTTATACAAATCTATTGGCACTAGAGACGGACAAAACTGCATTCAGTCTCTCTCGTATCTCGCCGGAACTGCGATTCTTCTCGCTGGCCGAAGAAGGGAGAAGGGTCGTGGAGGGGGAAGCGCCCAGCTAAGGCCAAGGGAGTACACTGGCGAAAGAGAATTTCTTTCTCTGCGGAAGGCAACGAGAGCCGCCGACTACGAGATTCTCGTATCTCTGCTTAGTAAAACTGCCTAGTGTATAGCAAGGATTTCTTCCTAATTAATTGATTTAAGTTATATACAATAATTGCTCTCTAGCGTAATAATGAAACGTTTCCTTATACTTTCATTATACTGAAATATTTTATCGTCGTACACAAGAAAAGTAAAAAATAAATAAATAAATAAATAAATAAATAAATAAATAAATAAATAAAAGGAGATGGCTCACAGGAACAACTGTATTAAATTCTATTATTATTGTAAATGTTTTGTGTTTGGGTGTTTACGTTTTGCATACGTTGTATGTATTGAAAACCTCCCATAATTTAAACTTCGGAAAAGCGAAATATGAAATAATAATTATTGATTCTATTGAAGAGAACCTTTTCTTAGTGTCCTTCATCGAGATATCTCCCATCTGACTTGAGAGATGACCGCCTATCTTCGTATTTCGCACGTGGAGAGGCTATCAACGTATGCGCCGCGCCGTAGGCGTAGGACCGTTTCTTCCCTTCCCGACCCCTCGTTCGGCGAACTGAGGGAGCTTTGACACCTTGAGATAATCCCGAACGCTCAGGCTTTCAGGCCCAGTTTTGTTATTGTTAAAAAATGATTTCCTTTTACTTCATTTCACAATTAAATCTTAATTATGCATTAATAAATAGGGCTAAAATAAAATGTTATTTTCCTAGTTTATATTAAGGGTTTAATATATTTTGACATTATTAACTGCAAACATTGAGAAAATTTGTAATAAAAGTAAATTGTTGTTATTATT